>JAUMHH010207594.1:0-12958 GCA_032359455.1 Chlamys rubida
GTGTGACTGGTAGGTCTGTAGTCAGTATACTGTGTGGCCGGGTGTAGCGTGTGACTGGTAGGTCTGGAGTCAGTTTACTGTGTGGCCGGGTGTAGTGTGTGACTGGTAGGTCTGTAGTCAGTATACTGTGTAGCCGGGTGTAGAGTGTGACTGGTAGGTCTGTAGTCAGTATACTGTGTAGCCGGGTGTAGTGTGTGACTGGTAGGTCTGTAGTCAGTATACTGTGTAGCCGGGTGTAGATTGTGACTGTAATCCGTGTGACCTGCTCGGATACCGTGTTATACGTCCAGAGCAGTGGTCATGGGTGGCCGGTTGGGGACATTTTAGCTGTGATTAGATACACCCGAATAGGATGCTTTACAAACCGGGTTCATCTTAATATATTCATACACTAACGTTTAAATACTCAAATAGCAACTGAAGATGTATTATTCACAAACAAATGAAAATGTTACGATGTAAATAAACCATCCGCCCGGGCGCTACATTTGTACATTAACTGTGTCGACCTTGATAACATAGATCGCTGTACAAAAAAACTCACGTCAAATTATTTCTAAAATCCTGCAGATACGATCGAGTGTCGCAGAATGCATGGCTCATCTGTTCTGTTCGTCAAAGTTAAGTTATCGCCTTATCAGTAGTGTTTCACGAACATGTAAAATGTCCATTTAATTTTGAAAAAAATAGAGAATGCGTCATTTCAGGTGTATGTGACTTTGTGTCAATGTTTGGAAGAGAGAAAAAACATAGGATACTTAAGGACTTTAGAGGCAGGGCGAACCCATTAGCCAGACAGAAATATAAAACGGGAACATGGATAAATTTCATCAAAATATGTAAATCGTGTTCATGTTCTGGATCTCTTTATGCTGACCCCCGATCCCCACTCGATAAACAAATATGGAGGTTGAGAGCCGGGGAAAAAATCTCTCATGGCAATCCCTTTGTTATGAAACTGTATCTCTATAGCGGGGCATCCTATACGTATACATATGTGTGTATCGGTTTATATAAAAAAGCAATTTAAATACAACAAAGGACCCTTTGTGAGGACTTCAAAGAATGTGTGTCCTCTATTATTTACTTCATTTTGTTTGTGAAATATTCCTCATGTCTAATCTGGGCGAGTTCGATTGTTTATTTGAATTCCATGTAAAACTTTTAATGTGATTCATTTAACGAGGTATACTTGGATTAGCTGTGAGAAACCTTGTCACCTCAGCATCAGTGACAAACATCAGCACGATTTGTTATTTTTTATATTTCAATTCAAAGTTATATTTCAAGGTTTCAAAAGTACTTGACATTTGATGAGCTAACACTGATCCTTGACGAACGCATATGAGAAAACTTCGCCAAATAAATTGTTATGTAGTGAGCGTCAACCTGACAAAGCTTGGCAATGATGAAATCCGAAACAGGAAACGGAGTAAAGCGACAACCTAACGAGTGTCATACTTTCTTTTGAATTTCGCCATATTCAGCCATGGATGGATGGGAAGAGTAAACTCTCACACAATAAAAAGTTTAAATGTCCAGTCGTGCTGGCGATGTTTACCTTTGCTGTTTGTATTTACAGCGGACAGGTGCTCGTTTTGTACCTGTATTGGGTTAGACGCATTATCCATTCTAGTTATTTATGAGACGTATGATAGAATAATTATTCGGACAAACAGCAATTTGATACATTTCATTATCACACAAAAATGTCAGAAGATTTCAGCTGAAGCACAAAAGATTCCAGGTTGGAAACACAAGTGTTTACTTAAATAATACTCTATTTTCTTTTAATATACGTATTTGATAAAAACTCAAATTGGATCTATATAAATTCGTTTATGAGTGAGGGGCTTGACGGGGATGCCGTATACCAAATTAAACTGCTTTAACATCGGACCTACTTCCCGATTTTGAGAATTTTTGCTCCCATATTTGACTCTAACTATGGAGACTCCCAAGAGATTACAACAATACTATCTCGCAAAAATCCATATTTTCCTTTTTTTCCCATCGATATATATTTTTTAAAGAAATGTATACGAAATCATAAAAACAAATAAATAATTATCAAATATATGAAGTTTGTTGCGCCAGATTTTGAAATTATCGAATATCATACTTGAAGTTGCACACTTTAACACTAAGTTTAATGTTATTGTACACTTGTATTTAGATTTCCAATAATTGGATTTTATTTATTTGAATTCGTGCTGATGTGTCTAACAGGAGCACGATGGTTGCAGTGAAATACGACTTGGGAATAAAGATATACCTTCCAGTGACCTTAGTACACCATATTGGCGGTAGGGGAGAAGGTTACAGTTGTGTCCGGGAACCAAATCAACCTTAGCAATTCAAAATCTTGTCTGTACAAATAGTTCAATTGAAAGTTTTCGAAAGAATCTGCAAAACATCTTTAAGTTTTGCATCCAACGACGATTTCTTTGAATCTAAGAATCTGTCTGATTTGTCTTCATTTCTGGTAATTAGATTATAAGGATGTGCTGGTAAGGTAATTAGACTTGATATAACGTGAACACGGAGATAAGCGTAGAAGTGACACAATCCAACACTAGTAATACACGTGATAATGTCTTCACTGACCTCTCCATTGTAACGCTGGAGCGTGACAGACGACAATGAGTGTCATTGCTCTTCTCCTCTGACAATTGTACGATGAGGGATTCGATGAAACCTGCTGATAGTTGAGTCGTCGTTTTGTGTGTCAAGTTTGTAAAAATTATGTTTTTTTCAACTCAGCAAATTTCTTTTGTATTGCTGTCACTGTTGTTCCGGCATCTGAAACGCTGGTTAGCTTAATATATCGTTCACGCTTATGTTGTAAGTGCGGTTTCATAGAAATAACTGAAAATGTACCCAAACATTTTGTATTTTTACTGTGTTCAGTCACGAACTCAGGCGGATATGCATTCCGAGGTTCAGAGGATCATTAAATTTCTCACTATTAATTGTTTCAGTTTTAAACATCATTATCTTTGCTAATAATAAATAAAACACTCGCATGTAATTACCGGTAAGATGACAAGGCTTTGTCACAAATCACGGCGGCTTACCTCTGACCTCAGACACAACGTTAGGTATATTTTGGACAGTTATGGAATATACCATAACTGTTGAAATGTTCTTTTAGTTTTGTGCCGAGGTCTATACTAACTTATTTATTCTGGTTAGCTATGTGTTTCTTGTCATAAAACTCAAGAATTCTGTTTTCGGGGGAAATGCTATTTAGCATGACTATTCCCAAAACGTTTCAATGTCCGAAGTGTTCATATCCTAATAGCCAGGTTTGTGTTTACCTCTGAATCGATAAACGTTGTTCAATTTATATCAGAGGTAAGAAGGCATCAACAATCTATATACTGTACCTTACTCTCAATACAAATCTTATCAAAGCATTGATTTCCAATCGGAAAACTATTCGGGTCCTTCCGTCAGGTTTTTAGAGTAATCGTGGACCAATCATTTCGTGACGTCAAATTCTATCTTTTACGGAAATTCCCGAATAGTTTCAGACTGGCGTATGTTGCCTTCGGAAATGGTACCCTCAGATTGCGCTGTTCTGCCATTTTGTAAAATAGTCTGAAACTACTCGTAAAGATGAAATAGCGTTTTCCTTTGTTACTTCTTACATAAATATGAAGACTGGGATACATTTATGATGAGTGTCAGTAGCTACAATCATATTCTCCTAGACGTTCTAACACGTCTTATTAAATATGTTTGAAGGCAACTGGGTTTCATACCATTACTAAAGTTAAGAATATGCCTTTCAATCCTTCATATGGCTAGGTTGTCGTGGAGCAGAGAACAGGATGTCCCCGTCCGGTACTCGGCCATGCTAATGTATGATATTTAATCCGCGCGAGGACAAATGACAAACATCAGACAAGGAAATTGAAAGTTTTTATTTGATTTACATGTAATGTTCGTGCTATCTTTTAAAAACATTATCAATGTGCAAACGGCTGTAAATCGAGTTATGTTCATGCATATAACATATACATTATGTACAGCGATAATAAATCCCTCTTGGTTTTAATAAATCCCATGACATTTCCATTGAGCAAACTCGGTCGTTGAAAAAGATTATCTACTTTCGGAATCTGAATAAACTTTCTCCTGCTTTGTCAATAAGAAGTCCTTGAAATTTGCAAATCTGTCCTGAATGAAATAGATGCATGTTTGCCAACTACAAATTATGTACCCTGTCAATATACTCTTTTATGGTTTTCATAACGTGAGTGTGTAGGGTATATAGTGTGTGTATATCACAAAGACCAGAATACATCAGAATATATACACTTTAAATATATACATTATCAGGGGAAAACAAATATGACGCTGGCCTGACGCCAACCCCTGTTTGCCAGGTCTACGCGATACCGTACGACCAATGGGGAGGCGGATTATAATAAATATTGCCCATTAATACTCTCTGATACACCGGTCCTATCAAAACCGACATGATTAACATTGAAACATTGTATAAAAGTCACCATAAATTCTACTGAAATAAATTGAAAAATGAACTAATTATACACAAGGTATTTAAATCATTATCTCATTACTTGAAAACTGTTTTGAATGTAAATTGATTAAACATAGGAAATGTTTGAAGTCGGCGGATTAATAATATGAGATTGGTCAAAACGGTGCCCTTCATTGACGCACATAACATATATTTACCATACCTAAATTAGACTCCGTCACAATCACGATACATATTTCCTTTTATTTTTACAAAGCACACATATTTTATCACTGACCCAAACACCGCCAATTTTCACGTAAAATCTCGCGCGTGCTCATTTACTTTAGCTTTCTTAGTGGGGGTAGAATTCTTGTGTATTTATGTCGCGTTTTTTATCGCCCTGTCACAAAAGTGTAAAATGTTATTAATAAGTTTATACGAAAGCATATCGCCTTAGCGCAGACCAGAGGTAGGTACGAACTGTCTCAAAATTTACCTCAATTACAAAAATGTCAACGCTATCGTCGCTGTTGTTTACTGACACGTTAACTTCAAATAAATTCTATTGGAGACCTTAATTGTCGGGAGTATTGGAAGCAAATACTTGTTAATATATATGAATCTGTATGGCGCATTAATGTTACCAAATATGAGTAGACGAAATAGCGTTAAAACGCAAGAATAGAATTACAAATCATTTTATAATAGGAAATTGTGGACATGTATTACATTATTGTTTCTTCGTTAAAACCGAAGAATAGAATTACAAATCGTTTTATAAATTAGAAATTATGGACTAGAATTTCTTTGTTTATGACAAAGAATCAAATTACGTGGTATAAAGACATTCTGTTGTTAAAATACTGCTCAAGTAACGAGTAGTAAAGATTACTTGATAACATATAACCAGATACAAATATGTTTTTGGGATCCTTCATATACAACCATAAAGTCGTGAATCAGACGTCACGATGGCTGCATCCGTTCTAGATTCGGGAACGTTACAGAAGGGTGGGCTACTCTGTCCTTTGCCAGGCGCCTAATACGACCAACCTACAGAATCGGGGGAATAGGGAGGGGTGAGGTAGGGGTGAGGTAGGGGGTTCTTCTATATCTCCATCTGGGGGCGCAAGACATGTTTAAGCATTGAACTGCTTTCAGTTGGGATTCATAGGCAATATGAATGCCAACTGGACAAAGGCAAATTAAATGAAGCGCGCTAGCGCTTTATGTTGGATTTACATTTCTGGAATCTGTTCATCTCATAGAAAATGTAATTACACTTATATGAATGCCAACTGAATTTGGTAGGGTTATATAGTGGCAATGCCTTGCGATGGTAAGTATAAAGAGGTCAACACAGATCTGCTGCAACACTTGCGACCCGTATCAGTTTTTATTTATTTATTTCTCTTAAAAGCTTTTCGTTTTGGCGTTTCCACTTGGGTGCCTCTTGTTAGTTCATTGTCAGTATCATGTGATCAGTTTTGGTGTTTTGCTAACGGGTCAAGGTCATAACAGTTCATAAAAATAGCCTTTGATTGGTTCATTATCTGGGGATAATGTCTTCTTATAACCATCACCGTGCCGAGGACACAAATCCCAAAAGTATAAAAAAAAACACCTATTATTTCTACAGAGAAATCTCTTTTTCTCGTTCTTCATATTTTGTTTGTTTCGGGAAACTATTGTTAAACTCAGAATTATTTAACGTCCTTTTATCATTTATTTCTGTTTTGAATCCCCCGTTGGTACCATACGTTTAACGATATCTACCGTTTGTTAATCAATCATATAGCATGCCCTGGTCGCATGTCCTCTGCCTGAGTTAAGAAACAATGTCAAGGATACAATTCTAGTTTTAATGTTTGGTGAAACGGAAGCCAGGTAGTGTTACCCCATGTGGAATCGGTCCGAACACAGATCCTACCAATGTGCGTGCTAAATTTCATTTCATTAATTTGTGTAATTGTGCAGCGCTTGACATCAGTAGACTCCGGCTGTAAATTTCAAAGTAGTAACTCTCTTGCAATTATTTTTAATAAAAACTTGATTTCTTTTACAACATTTATGAAACAAGTTATTACAACATATATACATCACTGTTGTTGGTCCAGATGTTAGAGTGTTGGGGGCTTAATGTGGGAGGAAACCGGAGAACCCGGAGAAAACCCACGTGGTCCTGCAGGTGACCTTTTCACTCCCGATCGGGGAGTCGAACCCCGGCCGCCTTGGTAGAAATTATTTTACAAAATGTATCATAGCCATTCGGAACACATGTGTGCTTGGTTGATTTATTACGGTTCATTTTTTCGACCGAGGTGTCCCAAACGGTATATAAACATCCACCAGATTGCAATGAATGCTTTGACTTCCGGTACAGTTTATGTACAATTTTACGCATTTGTTTAAAACCCCCAAATGTACGGGCAATGAACCCAGGCGTCTTATTGAAACAGGCACCAGAAACGAGTCAACAAGTCCATTCCACAGCTGTCCTTCTATTGTCTCAGGAACCAGCACCGTGACAAATCTATCTACGTCTCTATTTTATCTACCCTATCACAGATACGTTCATACAAGTTTGTTTACATTAAAAAATTAACAGAACAATTACTATCAGTTGAAACATGAATGTTGATTTGTTTACGGAAGTTTAATACGACTGGAGTATTAGTATTGACGCTAGTAGCCTATGTATTGAATGGGTGTCCCGATTAACGAAAGTCCATTGTAACGAGGTTCCGTTGTGACGAGGTTCCATTGTAACGAGGTTCCATTATAACGAGGTTCCATTGTAACGAGGTTCCATTATAACGAGTTACACGGACAACTACTGTCCGGAATAATGAGATTGCATCTGTGAGCGAGTTTTACAGACCGTTAGAATTTGTGAAACAAAGGTCCAATCGTGAGTTAGTGTTACATGCTGGTAGTGGCCGGGATGTCGAGGTTCCATTGTAAACGAGTTTTCCGTACGATTGGAATCCGGGTTATATTAAATCAATCACACAATTCCCGTCGATGTCGCTACTGATCTGTACAGCTAGGAACTATTTAAACGAGCGTTTTACCCAAGAGCTAACAGCTTGAACGGACTAGCGGCATGTTTACTTGTTCGACTACTGCATATGACTTGAGAGGATGTGAGACTGGAAAAGTTCTGATGAAATGCAATATAAATGTCACAATCTGAATCTATCTATCGAAGGAACCAATAAATAGAAATGATACAGCTAAGGACGAGCGAACAAGATAAAGCTTCATGTCTTGAGAGACAGACAAGACTTGACTAATACCTAGCCGTCCAGTTTGTCCGTATTTTATTTATGTCCGTTTCCTTAACTGTGTCGCGTGTAACAGATAGAACAGACTGGATACACACGGAGAGATCTTCACTTAAATGGCTAGACAATTTTATTAGAATTACACTTTTTAAAAAATCTTATTTACTTTAAATGTAGATATAAATGGTAAAGTGTGACAGTATGTTAGCCATAGATAGCACCTTTATCTTTTCCAATTTACCACAAGAAAAAATTAAATGGACATACTTGAGTTCAATACACATTTACTAACTCTCTCGACTGACTTTAACGAAAGCATTGCATGCTTAACGTTTTTTTAATAATCGTTAACGTTGAAGATTTTAATTAAAAATTTTGAGACATTATTTTGTAAATTAAAGAGCAAATAGAAAAAAAAATCATTAACAACAAAAATACTTTTAAAATATGATGAATTGGTTATATATTTAAACTTTAGTACGCTGATTAAGCTGACCGAGTGGTGAGTGTCTGAGGGTTGGCGAGCTGTCTGTTACACTTGAGCCATTGGAAGTGTCTAGTCGACACTGTTTATGACAGAATGCATGTCCAAGTGCATATTACTTAGTGCTGTCACCCCAGTGACGTCCGTCTCCTCCTCAAATATATCAATCATTTCCAACCCCGGTCTACGGTTCAGCTTTATGAATATATCCTTAAGCTACATGCTATTGCATTCTATTGTAACCATGGAGCGAGTTACGACGGTACGCTAACACCCATTGTCGTACTAGGCATAAAATCTACACACTCAAAAGCATCCGGTCTCTCTAACTGATATTAAGTTGATATAATATGCCAATATTCTCAATCTTTCAGCTGGTGCCTTATTCAGATCTAGCATTTGATGTGCTAAGGTCACCTACGTTCATTTATTGAAATTTTGACCGCTTCAATGGGTGGTCGCATAAATGGGAGGTTGCTTAAACGGGACATCGCTTAAATGAAAGGTCGCTTAAATGGAAATATATGCATCGTATGGTTAAATATACATCTTTAGACGTACAGCACGCTTAAATAGAAACTGTTTCATTAAAGGTGAACTTGTTGAAAGGCGTGCTGGACATGGAATCCACAACCCTTTATTGTACATGTGCTCTCTGTTTCATGTAAAATAATTATTTTTCAAGATAATAATAATAATGATAATTCGAGGTTCCTATATACCGCTTTATCACAACCTAGTTCGTAGGTCGTCTCAAAGCAATTCACAAATTACTATCCGTGGTTATAGGGCCTTTGCAACCAGCCAATATCTTTCTCAACTCCCTGCGGAGCATATAGCCGGAGCTGCCATTTTTGCGCTAACAGCTAGCATTCAACAATTCTAGCGCTGCCAAACCACGTACTCATTTACAGCTGAGTAGACTGGAACAAGTGGAGTAAAGTATATTGCTCAAAGATACAACACAGTGCCATGCCGTGACTCGAACCCGCAACCCTTCGGTCACCAGCCCGGCGTCCTACCAATAGACTACCATGCCTCCTAGTATCATTTAGTTTGATTTCTCTTAAAAATTATATTAATTCAATCAATTTCCGATTCCAAATTGTCCGGACTAACAAGGTTCCATTGTACATATGACAGACTGACACCCTCAAAACATCGAATGCTTAGTCTCGTTTTCAGATTGTTATGTAGGCCATACTTATAGTAATCCTCATTCTTTCTCACATACGCGACTATGCGCGTGCACAGTGCTGCACAAACAAATGAAGTTTAGAACAATACGGTCTAATATATAGCTGACGTCATGGCATATATAGGTGTCGCTATTCTGTACATGTAGGTGTCGCCTCTGTAGATATAGGTGTCAGCACTGTAGATGTACGACCAGATGCCAACTCGAAATTCGTTCACACCTGTTAGAAGAATGTCAAAGATCATAGGTCGCCTGTTGACCTTACAGATACTTCCGACGAAAACTAAAGTAGTCTCAATTCCGATCAAACAACTCGTATATATGCATTTGTACCGATAAACTATTGTCACTAAAGCGCTCGAACACGTTCTCGGCTAGTTTCGACATTGCATGGACAAGTTGGTTTATCACTGACATAACTGGTTAGGAACTAGCAGCGTCTTACCGATAAACAGAGCACTTTTCACCCTCTCTTTGACGTTGTGAAACAGCTATTGTAGTATACGTAAAAAGGTGAGAAAATCAACTACGTTTTATGTGTAATAGACTTCGATACTTCGGATATCGGCGTATCTCACCTTTAAATTTAAGTGTTAGTAATTATTGATATGTAACAAGTTGTATTCGACAGAAGGATAATAAACAAACTTCTTATTTGCAATATTTTCCCCGTTGTCATTAAGAAGGCTAAACGACTCGATATATTTACATTCCGAGTCTGAATGCCGCTTATTTTTTTATGAAAATTAATGAGAATGAGTTGACGTCATAGCTAACATTTTTAATTGGTATTATTCATCTTGCAATGCATGTATATGTTCTCGAGATGAAATTGAAAAATTGAATTTTTACCACATTAATTTTCTTCATTTCTCTTTATCCCTTTTTGGCGTGAGGCAAGAAAACAAATCATAATTTACCCCGTCTCCTCTGACATAGTGTGTCGTTACGATCAGCAATAGAGGAATTTAATTTAAGAAATACATAAAAGGCAATATTGGACCGACGTGGTTGGGTTTAAGCACTACGTTGTTGCAGGTTGTGGGTCGCGCAGGACCGGGCAGAGACGAGTCTGGACCGTCGAGTCCGTCCCTATAGCCGGTCCTAACGATCAAAGCATCACGTGTCAGCTGGCTATTAACATGATCATACACATATTTATATCCCATGATGGAGGCAGCTATAAAACAGAAGGAAATAGGGAGAAATAAACAATAAATGATCTATTCTTCTCCAGATATTTAAAGACATAAAAAATAGATTGATTTCTTTCTAGATATTTAAAAACACCAAAAAAAAAAATATGAAATGTGGACTTCATGTTTATCTGGCAGTATGCCTGGACTGTTTGGTCTACACGACATGACAGGTTTAAATTGATTAGATGGGGAGGTTATCCAATAATCAGAACAGCATTGACAGTGGCTGTTGTCTGGGCGAGGTCGTCCCCCGATCTTCATCTCTCACATTGCTGTCTACTAATCAGATACGTCGATATATATCGCGCATACAGATATGTCGCCGATTTATTTTCTCATTGGTTCATTGACGTTATGAGTTTTACGCATGTGCGAGCATATATATTTCTTATACAATTTGCGTTAGATGTGGCTGGGAGATTAAACTGATTTAATATTGCGTGTTTGTTGTTTGTAAGAGACAAAGACAAGCTTGTGACAGACAGTTGGCAGCTATAAAATGGATACTGCAACAATGAGTTAATATATTGCGATTCTCTGAGACAAACATCCAAACAGGAGACAATACAAACTCAAAAGCATCGCTCCACGGTCTCTCGTCCGTTTGAATATGATATGCACGTAATCCGTTCTCTAGAGAAAATAAAAGGCTTATTTGCCAGTCAAAACCAAAACGCTGCCAGCCCATTGTCTCCATCATGTTACCACAGAATTTGAGTTTCTGCGTCAAAAAACGATACCATTGTTCCAGACAGAACCAGACTTGTCCAGTGATTACAGTTGTCCCCGGGCCCTAGGAAGGTCCCCGATACCCCCCGGTCCCTGTCACCCCACAACGACACAGGAAATGTAACCATCCAAAACAATGCCGCATAGACCTTATTTTGAAAACCATTTTAAGCCATAGTGTTCAAATACATCAGTGTTTCTGTCATCGCAGCGTCAGCCTGTAAATAACATCGGTTCATAAATATAAACAAATTAAAACCGTCTGTCTGAAACAGGCGTTTAAACGGACAAAGAAACATGATTTTTATCCACTTCACTGAAAAAAGCTCCTTCACAATGCGTGGTTCAGCGACTTGTTGTTGTCGGTATCGGTAGAGCGCGGGTGTCGACATGACAGACAGTTTGGCTATCGTTACTGTACATGTATGTGGTTATCTACCGTAAGACGTTAATTGTATTACTATCGTTATAAGGATATAACAGACATTTACCGTAAAAGCCACGACATACCCGGGTCCTAATCTTCTCGAGTTTTGAGGATTAAATGAGGTGGACAATTGATTGGGATGGGATAAGATTTAGGGATGATCCCAACGTCATCAGTCGGATGACGCCGTGTCACGTGATGTGTAGCGTGCGAACCACAACTCCTGAAATTCTCAACAAAGACCAATATTTAAATTCATCCAAATTAAAAATGAGCTGAACTGTCGATCCTTCAGCCAAGCGTCTTGTATAATTCGGACACCTGTGTAGACGGTCACCTGTGTAGACTAGGCCTTCAGCCAAGCGTCTTGTACAAATAATGGTATGCACGTATATCAACACTAGGTTGCTGTGGCCAATATTATTCGTCTTATTAAAGATACATTGTATATCAAAATTATGTTAACATAAAGATCTATAGATGGGCAGCTGTTGAATGCGTAGACAGCAGAATCTGATGCAGTTTGAATTTAATTACACCTGTGTTGGGCAATGTACCCGTGGGTATCCCGTGTCTCTCACTGTCTCTTCAATCACTCAATCCACGTCTTAATACACCACAACATTTAAATAAAATTTCACGAATTGGTGGTTTCTAACAGTTTTATCAGAGATCTCAGCCGTCACCCGTGGCCTAAGCCGTGTAAATACTGATGGGGCCAGTGTGTGTATTATGTCGGCGGGTTTGAACCTTACATCTTCATCGTGCCGTTCACGTGAACTCTCGCATAGACGACTAACTACAAATGGAGGGGAATTACCTGCACGGGGGGAAGTACACAATACCGCGGTCTCTTCCCCAGGTATATCGCCAGGTATTTACTGTAGGGACATTAGGCCAGGGCAGTCAGGCATGCCCACACAACTTTTAACGTACAATTTGCATAATGCCTTAATGCATTCGTTTAAGTATATTTATTTACATGATAAAGTTAACGGATTGGTAATTAATAAACAGACAACGAGTGTACACTTAAATCTATAAACAGACAACGAGTGTACGCTTAAATCTATAAACAGACAACGAGTGTACACTTAAATCTATAAACAGACAACGAGTGTACACTTAAATCTATAAAC
>JAUMHH010207605.1:0-12958 GCA_032359455.1 Chlamys rubida
TGAGGAGAGGGCTTCTATAAGTTGTTATAACTTGTGCCCAATCCATTTGATTATATCAATAAAATATGTTTAAATCAAAATAGCGGGATGTTTCTGAAATACCATGTTGATCCTTTGGTATTAGCTTCTCGTTACTGGGCAGAGCAACAACATTCCAGTAACTGCGTCATAGAAAAATAACATACAAACCCTTTATTATCAGTTCTGAAATTCTGCCAGAGATTTAAGTTGGGATCTGTTCGATTTCCACCAAAGTGCTAGCCCTATATTTGTATGTAGTGCTCCTGTTGAAGCGTGTAATACTTTTTTTCTATTGTTCTCTGTTTGATAGTAGAGATACTTGGCGTTTTTATCTCACCCTGACTGATTTCCGACAAATGCTGTCGCAACTCTTGGTTAATTTGTTATATGTCTCGAATAGTTCTAGCACAGACTGTGTGAGTGTATGACTATTGTTCTGCGCTAGCCACCAGTTCATTTGACAAGCTGAATGCTGTTTGTGACTACTTCCGGATCAATATTTCATCTAATTGGTAAACGTATTGCCCAAAAATCAACATAAATAATGTTATATTTAATATTCTAAATATAAGGATAATGTATATGTACTATAGATATGATGTGTATGTACTTGATCAACTCCTTTTGCACTTAAGATCTGTACAATAAGATATAATGAACCGAAAAATATACTATATCTAAATACAGTATCTGTATTATACTGTATTGTTAATGCTTAGCAGTATATGTGAGGAATCTGGCATAAAGCCGGTCTTCAGGACAACCTGCGTCTTACTCCCTTACACCACGGTATTCCGTGCTTACACATACACACACAACACATTACGAGTATAACAATCCCTTTATCTTCACCAAGGGTACATCAATGTAAAAATGTCATAATTAATTCATCTAAGTTGCATAATATACTTGTTGGTAGATATATCAATATGAGTAATAATGACCAATTTCCATCCTAATACAACGATTCAACTTCAAATTGGTTCATGTGTTTTACTGGTATTTGTTGTAAATAACGTATATGGAAATTCTATTTGCTTTTTAAGGATTATCCGAATCGTCAGTGTCACGAACCAAAGAAACCTGTGACATTTCCAAAGTCGTGAAAAAATTACAACCTTACAATTATAAACGAGACACAATCGAATTTCTACTATGATCGAAACGCAACCAACACTTGGTAGTTCATTATTAGATTTTTTGGTTTATAATAAAAATAATGATTGATTTTTTTTTTTTTTTTTTCAAAATGTATCCAAAATACGCAATCTATGTAAGGATTGTTTCCTTTTAGATATATCAAACATTTTGAATTCCTTTTTAACCAAGTGCAACGCACAGAAGTTTGGTTTGGGCATAATATACTAAAAGGGAGGTAATCGGTAGTTTTCTGTTGTACTGGCATACACAAATTTACTGCAATTTTCCTATAGGTTACATCAAGTAAACATTACTATCCTATAATAATACCAACACAATGGATACATACTAGTTTATCGAAATGCGTTTGTCATTCAATAATGCAACATTTGATATAAATGCAATAATTTCTATTTGATACAAATGAAAGACTCGTGTTCAAAAATAATTGCAAAAAACATGTATCCTTCTCTGCAGCAGTCTGTATTACCAGCTGAATGCTCCTCCAAAACTCGCACACGAAAATGAAATTGTGGAAGCAGCAATAAACTGCACAGATCCTTAAATATCTTCATCCGCGAATGACATTCCTCTCGAATAAAGGAGATCATAAATACCTCGCCAAATAATCGTGATTCACACAATTATCATCAACCACAGAAACGGTATTTCTAAACACGAAATAAGTCACGGATATGATAAGATTAAAAAAAGGTGTCGAAGTAAATTATATATAAGGTATACCACTCGCCGGCGGTTACATCCCATGTGTTAATTATTTCTCAACATAAATTGCATATCAACTGAAACATTTAAAGTAGGATAATAAGCACAAAGCTTTGGTACAAAGAAATAACACAAAGCGTAACCATGGAAATGACCTTGGTCTACACTTCGCGGATTCTATTTGTCATGTGCTATGTACACAGGAAGACAAGGGTCGTTGTATAAAGTTGATACTAACACTATTTACAATCACTGTAATTGCCACAAATTGTTTTGCATAAACGATTAAAATTTTCCGCTTTCTTAAGATATTTCTATCTTTGGTATATCAAACGCCATTTTACTCGTCCTTTGGGGTTTTGCACAGTCGGGAAATAATGTGTCAGGGGTTTTCGGAGACACGAAGTCCCTTTTTAACGTCATTTCCGGTGAGGATGCCGGCAGTGTAGAGTCTGTTGAAAGTATTGTGTCATTGCTTGGACGGCGTTCTCGTAAACTATCGCATGATAACGCGAGGTCCCGAACAGTCACTTCCGATGTCGACCTGTTAGACATTGCGTCGTGGCTGAGCGAGGACAGGAAACTGATGGCAATGGACGTCTTTCTGAAGGCTCTTCCGTACATGCTATCACTGTGTTCTCCCGCCGAGATATGGGATTCCGTTGGTGACACTGCTCGACCGGTCGACATGGCATCCTGATATTTAGCCTGTAGACTGTATAACAAATTACACATTTAATAATTAGTGTTCTTTTAAAATCTGAATTACATATTTACCAGCACAAAACAAATTAGAATGAAATAGGTGAAATCTTTGAGAGATAACAAGAAGTTTTAAGGACAAATTTTATGTTCATGTTCTTATAAAGAAATATCTATGAATATCCCGGTAAACTGACAACGACTTGTCGTTAAGTAAAACCCTATCCTGGTTGGTGTACTCACTCTAGGATGGCCTGGGGTAGGGGCTTGTTGTACCGCCTTTTCCCAATCAACCAGTACGTTTTTTGTAGGCCTTTACCCTGAAAGAACAATAACGACAGTCGCATCACCAATCAAGTCTACTTAATATTATTTTATATTTATAATGTTGTTTCTGGGGTTTTAATAAATGAGCAGTTTTTTTCTTTTCTAATGTAAAGGGCTGATGTTTTGGTGTACACATAATTATTAATCTCCTAAAATCGTACTCTTTTTTCACTTTTGTATGATTGACATTACTTCGACAGTACCCATTACTATGCAGTCCATAATTTCCGTTTGTTGAATTCTTTTGATGTCAGAAGTTAATGAACCGGCAAGTAACACAGCTGGTGTCATCCTTTACTTAAACGCTTACCTTGACCTCGATGATTCCCCTTTCTATGGTGATAAAGCCCCACTTTAGGTTTTCCAAAACAGAGTTCATGGATGAGCTGACGTGGATGTGCAGGGCTGCAAGAGGACATAAGATGTTTGATAGTGGGCAGCAATAGAGTAGAGAACGGGGCAGAGTTTTGCCTATTACACTGATACTGACATCCAACGCCAAACCGTTGTATGTACACTATTACTGACCATCGGCGCCATACCATTGTATGTATACACTATTACTGACCATCGGTGCCATATCATTGTCTGTATACATTATAACTAGAAATCAGTATCCTACGTCTGTATAATGGTAACACGTTACTTTTTGTATCCAAGGCATTGTGTTTCTCTGCAGACTGTATTGGGGTCAACGTAACAAAACAGTTATAAGTCAATATTAAATGGTTTACGTGGTATGACAGGAGAAAGTATTTGGGAGGAAACACTGATAAATCTCGTTTATTTTTGAGGCGCGCTACACGACCTGCATCAGGTTTCCTAATATTTCGAGAGAATCGAGATGGCCTAGGCAAGACAATGATTTACCAAATTTAAAGTATTTATATATCTTGTAAAACTGTGGACATTTTGGCGTCTATACAGATAACTGAAGCAACATATACAGATATTTTATTTTTCACTTTGTTGAAAACAACATGTCGTCGCAAAAATAGAAATAGACGAGGACATTCTCAATATATACACTGAGTAACTGGATGTAGCCAAACGCAAAGACATTCTAGTAGGAGGAGGAACGAACCGATTCCAGCCGCTGTTGATATTAAATGGTTTTCGTGGTATAACAGATGTTGGCTATAAAGAACGATTGTTAGTAACAACCTAGCGTCCTACCTTTGCCATTTGACTCCATCCTGGACGCCATGTTGACAGTATCCCCGAAGAGACAGTACCTGGGCATAGTGGAACCCACAACACCCGCCGCACATCCACCTGTGTGCATACCTATCCGTAACTGCAGCTTCCGTTCAGGAAAGTGCCGGATCTGAAAGTTAGTCACGGCGCTCAGTAGGTCGAGCGCCATGTTTGCGATCTCTCCTGCATGCCGCTTACCATTTTTCCTTGGAAGGCCGCTGACGCACATATATGCGTCTCCAATTGTTTCCACCTGCAATATATCAAGTGAAACAACTTCTAGTTTTCAAACAAATGACATGTTTGAAAGTTGATGAAATTCTAGAATAATCGAAGGATTATATGTTATATATTTCAAAGTGTTATCTATTTTAACCATTTGAGTTACATTTAAATATATTTGCATATTAAACTTATTCTATGTGACATACCTTATAAACATCGTGCTTGGCTATGATGCCATCAAATGTAGTATACAGATCATTGAGCAGGTCGACAACCTAGAAAAACAAACAACAAGAATTAAATGTTCCACATCTACATGGAAAAAAGAAAACCTCATATTATAAAGTATATCAAGGCGATAATGAAACGTATTATCACTGCGATATATGGTTTGGTTTCGGTTTATTTTGTTTAACGACCTATCAACATCCAAGGCCATTTAAGGACGTGCCTCAAAGTGTTGTGTATGCCTGCATGTGTGCATGTGAGCTGGAGACAGGGAATGTTGGTGTGCTTGCCTCCTTGTGATAGTGCGAATCTGATGCCGACTTTATAGTGCTATCTAACTGAAATACCACGCCGAAGGTACCCAGCATATCATTCCACCCGGTCGCATTATACTGACAACGGGAATACGATTTGATAATAAGATGTACTACCTCTAGTGGTTCACTGGAGCTTGCTATGGTGGTGAAGCCGACAATGTCTGAGAAGAAGATGGATACGTCATCAAACGTCTCCGGACGGACGGACTCCCCTCTCTTTAATTGCTCGGCCACCATTCTGAAACAGGATAGTTAGGCCTACGTAAGCACTACAGTCATACTGGCTCTGTTGAAGTCAATGCGTGCACACGTTTATAGCACAAATACAATGTACTTTCCTTGTTAAGATTCTATTGTTTTTGAATTTTGACTTTAAAATTACAGCGTAAAATGGTGTGTTCTAAGGTTCATTTATTGAAAACATGACCCCAACATCGACAGAGGAAAAATCGAGACCGGAGTAATGAAGCCATGTTGTCATAGCATTAATGACGTTATATATTTGGAACTCTTTTCCTTGTTTCAATAAGTCGATGTGATTAGTTGATCAACACCGATGTATTTTAACCGAAATGAAATTATTCTTATGTACGAAAACACATACGGTGGCAGCATGTTGTAAAGCAGCTTGTCGGTCTTCTGTTTCTCCTGCGCCAGTTCCTCAGTCCGGCTGGTGACCAACTCCTCCAAGTTATTGCTGTACGCCTCCAACAGCAGAATCATGTTGTCCATGATGTTCATCTTCCTGTGATGTAAACATCCACAACCTCAACACGCAATAACAATATCGGAGAACAAATTATATACGAAATCTTTCTTGCACCGTGTCGTCTATTAGGGAGTCATGAAGTCTACTAAAGGTCAAAAATGAAAATACAAATGTAAAATGTTCTGACACATATGTAGAAATACAGCTAAATTTTGCCTTTATGTACAACGTCAAAAATAAAAAAATAAATTAACTGCAAAAGATGACTTATTTTTAAACAAAAGAAAAACACCATTAATCCCCATTTGAAAATAAACGAAGAGGAAATCAGGCGATGCGGAAGATTTAAAAGCATTCCTGCACTCAATCTTATTGTGATGTAATGGCAGCGGGTGTTCAGCGCAAAGATAAAAGTCAAAGTTTGACTGCGTTTACGATTGACATATCTGTCAAGAATTCACCGGGGTAAATGCTCCTGGTAATTGTACATGCTCTATCAAGCCGTCTACACAGCAGTTGTGATGATCGATGCATTATAACTAGGTAAAGAGTGAAGTAAAATGATGAAGAACATTACATACTTTCCCCCATTTAAATCGATGAGCCTCTTTCTGACGTGTTGAAAATCGGGCCTGCTTTCCGGATGTTCATGCCAACATAAGGTCATCAGACTCATGCCTTTGTCCGGTAGATCGCTGTCGTCGGGGATGTTAGGTCGGTACGGGGGTGTCTCGTTATAACGAACTCTGTTTACAATCTCTGAAATAAGAAAATTGTTCCAATTATTTGTTTTTAAATATTAACAAAAAACAAAACATATTTGAACCATTTTTATTTCCTGATTTGTTTGGTGTGTCATTTTTGTCTTTCAATGTACAAATTTAATCATCGAAAATTTTAACATATACAGCCGCATTGTTTTAAAACTGAAAATATTATTTTAAAAATTTCCAAATTACCGTCTCGAGTGAAGCTTTTATTTACCATTGTTTGTTTGGTATCAAAGTTTGACTAATTACTTGTTTGACAGTGCCCTCGACCCATCTCTCTGCAATTTTGTTTGCACGTGTAAGTATTGCTTTTAGCCGATGTCTTGGACGCAGAGTTGAATAAGTAAATTAGAGATGATCCACACACATGTAATTGACCTTGAAAATTTGGTAATAGATACTGTATGCCAAAAGTGAATTACACTGCATCCTACAGCTGTTCGTCCGTCTAGAGCTCATCGATGATGCTAGAGCCAAAATGGTCTAAAATGTTTAAACTACTGTTGAGACAGAGGGCAGGTGCTTAAAGCCACTGAGATATTTAGAGGAGTACTTGCAAATTTCAAATGAAATAATCGATAAAGTGTGAACATGAATATTATGAACCGTGTCAATACTCAAAACAAATAACTGTTGCCATCAAGGTTACGTCAAACCTCGGGGACTAGGAAATCCACCAGCAGTGTCTACCACCTTGTATCTTGACAGATGGACGCAACACACACATACACAAAGATGGACGTAACACACACACATACACAAAGATGGACGTAACACACACACACATACACAAAGATGGACGTAACACACCTTTAAAATTTGGTAATAGATACAGCAATATAGAAAACAGATACTACTACAGTGTCAAATCCAATGACCAAATCTAATCTCGCAGCCAATCACAAAGAAGTGAGGCTATCCTCAAAAGCACCGTAACCTATCCTACCTTTTGACTTCGAGGCACGGTTGAAGTAGTATGGGGTTACCCTCAGGAAGATCTCCTGAAGTATTATACCATAACTGAACACGTCTCCCTTCTGTGACCCTTTAGACGGCCGCTTCTGTAGACGTAACAACTCGGGGGCCGTCCACAGCAATTCTGTAACGTCATAGGTGGTTTATATTACACATTTATGTTACTATGGATAGTCCTGGGATTGTGTAAGTCTTAAGTGTAGGATACAATAGGAAGGCATTGTTATAGTATTATACTGGTATAGATTTTACGGGTAGACACAAATCTGTTAACGAAATAATTGATTCACCTTGGTTACTCTAACGTGAAATACATGCTAAAAAGGAAATTCAACAATCGAATTGCAGAACACATAGTTCAGCACCTAAATATATATAAGTTTTGTACTTATGCAAAAGTGTTGTACCTACTGCTATAGTACTCAGATTCGCCCTCCTCCTGGTCTGGTTCCTCAGGTTGAGTGGTGATGGCGCCGTAGTCTGTGATCTTTAGCACCCACCTACTGTCGATCACACAGTTGGTCGACTTCAGGTTGCCGTGGGACCTCAGAGGACTCTTATGGAGGAACTCCATACCCTAAATATTCAGCAACACTAATTATAAGGTGGTACTGCAGAACAACTTAAGTATTCAGAAATACTTCAAGGGCTTCCGGATACGTCAATCAAAATGAAAGCACGTCTATGTGTTATGAAATGGTTATTAAATATGAATGGAAACACTACTAGGGCACTTGGATGCATTGAGAGTGATCATAGAAACAGTTTTTGGTCACATGGATGCGCTCAATGAGTGATACAAATATTCTAACTTTTAGGATACGATCAATGAGTGATAAAATCATTTTTAGCCATAAGGCTATGTTCATAAAACATATTGACGAGATGCATTCACAGAACCCTTTTCTCACATGTTACTCTATTATGTGATTTGATATAGCATAAAGGATCTGCACGTGTAAAGCTATATAGGTATGTATTAGTCGAGATTCGGAAGTTGTTTGATATATCTATTTGTATGGATCATTCGATTAAGACTGATAAAATCAAGTAGTAGCGTTGATTTTACGAAGTATATGCGGGAAATGTATTACTAGATTACTGGATTTTCTGTGTCTGAGAGGTTCGGTATGTCTGTTACTTGAGCATATATGTTCGCTCTCATATAGAACCACAGGAGTCGTCTTACTTTTGCTAAATCCAAAGCGAATGACATTTTGAACATCCAGTCGACCTTTATATCGTCATTTTCCAAAACATCCTGAAAATCAACATTGTAAACCGTTTATAACATACATTGTAAGATAATATACACAGTATAGAATATAAAACAGTGTATAACATACATTGTAATACAATATATACAGTGTAGAATATACATCAATGTACAACATACATTGCAACACAACATATACAGTGTAGAATATACAACAGTGCAGTGTAACAGAAATGAAAAAAAATTCAAACTATACACGCCATACTATTATTCACAATATAGAGCGAAATATAGCGTATATAAGATACAGAGTAAAACAGATTAAACTGCCTACATTTAACAAACCGTCTAAAACGGGATACATTGATAATACACAAAATACCGTGTAAAAGTGTGAACAATAATCAGTCTAAACAGAGTACACAACCTATATACCGAACTTGTGAAACAGATGCAACATACAGAGAACATTTTTAGCTCAATTTACCTGACTAAAGTTTTAGATGCAATGTTCCTACCATAACTAAACAATCAAAATATTACACAGAGATCACGTGTCAGTCGCCCCGCCCACATCTATCATGCCGAGACGATCAGGTGAGAGTGGGCAGAGCTAGTATCCGACCATGACCTCCACGTTTTACTGTTTGATCACTGCACGCGATATTCAAGAGTAGATATGGCTTTCGATATGCGTTTTGAAACTGTTACTTGGAATATGTGCTGCGGTGTTTGTAAAGTAAAACAATTCAAGTTTGAAATATCGTAAACTGTGTCAAGGTTTTGGTTTCCCTCGACCAGGACTATTTTCCAAGGCGAATGACACGTGTTCACAGAAAGCAATGTAATGGGAAGGTCAACATGTGTAAATAGTACACAGGTGCGGTTTATTCTGGTTTAACAAAACAATAAAAGATAGAGCACACGCGGAATGGTGATTTTATTGTTCCTTTAGGATAGGGAAAAACATTGTCTTTCAGGGACAATAAAATAACTTTTTCCTTCGTGCCTACTCTAAAACTGTATAGTATATAACATACAGCGTGTACAAGTGCACACCATACAGATTAGAACAGTGTATGACATTATCATTTATCATAGCTTTATAAAAGATAATGTTTTGTAAAGACATATGCTCCTGCGTTGATGGAAATTTAGCTAAACGCAAAGTCAAGCCAAGGAAATGGAGCTAAACGTGAAGTCTAACCAAAGAAAAGGAGCTAAACGTGAAGTCTAACCAAAGAAATGGAGCTAAACGTGAAGTCTAACCAAAGAAAAGGAGTTAAACTGAAAGGCTAGCCAAAGCCAGCGAAGCAGAAATTATAGATAGCTTTTAATAACCCTTTAAAAAGTGATGTAGTACTCCGAAAAATATATCCCCGTATGAAGTTAGACAACTGTTTGACTTCTAGTGTAAAAGAAATTAACCAAAACGCTAAGTCTAACATATAAGACGTATTGACGCACGGGCATAAAAAAAACGTTTTAACAAAATGTACACAAGAAACAAGGAGGAGGCGATTGATGGGTACGGTTTATTATTCATACTTATACAGTATTTTTAATCGCATTTATGAAATATCAATGTCCATTCATGGTTTTGTTCACAGATTAATTCTATTTTCATAAACCAGTTTTACTGTATGTAATTGTGGTTGTGATTATGTCAGGATGTGTTAAAGATTACAGAACCCGACCTGACATCTTACCTGGAGACTTCCCTTTGAGCAATAGCGGGTGAGGATATAGGTATTCTGTGCCTCCAGACTAGCACCAACAAAGGAATTGAGGTTGTCGTGTTGTAGCTCCCGTAACTGTTGGACAACAATAGCATACATTCAAACTGTATTCATGTTTTGTAAATCGGTTGTGTATTTCTATTAAAATGATAACTTAATCAGATAATATTAGTCGTGTATATTTCTTATTCAACATAAATGGAGTGTCTAATATTGAATTATATACCGCAGATCATGCCGCCGTAAATTCTACCTGTCTGTCAGGTCATTTGTATATCAACTACTTATTAAAAATACCCTTTACTGTATTTTCTATATTTTATCATTATCAACCTGTCTACGCGTATTTTAATTCTTTTGTTCTCTCCTTTTGAAGGTAATTATTGACAGGTTTATCAGGTGGGAGGACTTAACTACGATTACTTACCGTTTTCAAATCGCGCAATACATCTCGTGTTAACCTGATAGATCGGCGTTGTATGTTTTTCACAGCTACAACTGAGCCCTAGGAAAGAAGCAGACATGCTTGTATCTGAACAGCACATACAGTTGAGCTCTATTAAGGGGATATATATGCACATGAATCACAGATATAGCTAATCTTTTAACCTGATAGATCTGCGTTGTAGGATAGAAGCAGACATACTTGTATCTGAACAGCACATACAGTTGAGCTCTATTAAGGAAATATATATGCACATGAACCACATATATAGCTAAGCCAGCCCTATAAAAGGGAATATATGGATATATGCATATGAATTGACAACTGAGTTCGATAAAGGGGATTTATATTTACACATTAATTATATGCATAACTGAACCCTATTGATGAAATTGATTAAATGAAGTAACATATATAGTTTATTTTTGTCATGTTAACTAAATGTACTTACTTTATAGTTTCCTATTGGTGCATATAGAAGGTTCTTGTCTAAACTACAGGATGATCCGAAGCCCAGCGTGCCTCTTGTTTCCTGCAGGAGTAATTCCACGATATACAGTGTTTTGATACAGGGCTATAACCAGGCTAAGTACGTGTACTACTCCCGTTCATTTTACATCTTTTAATTGTCTCAATGTTTATACCATTCTTCCATGACAAGTTTCAGAAGCTCATATATTGTATGAATTCCCAAATCAAATTGAAATCTTAGAAGTTCCAAGTTTCGTCTACTAGATTCGCTTTTTAAAAACGTATTGTGAAAACAAATATAATCGTGCCAAAAAAAAAAAAAAAAAAAAAAGAAGAAAGAGAAGAGAGAGAAAAAAAAATCGTGCCAACGTCTAACTAGTACCACACTAACGTCGACATTGTATCAATCGTATAGGAAACATTGGCTTGATCTTACCATTCTTACGAGCTTTTTCTTTTGGTGGACCTCTGGTTCACCATTAGTGTGAGCGGCGGTACCATTACCGGGTCGGGCCTTACGCATTTTGACTTCATTCTCGTTCACCTTCCATAACATCCCCATCAGTTCTTTTTCGAACTTCTTTTTCCTAGAACAAAGTGGAGGTACTAGAGGATTTGGTTTTTTAAATAGCGTGTTTGCATGATTTTTCGTCTAATATATTCTAAAACAGGGAATGCTAAGACAAACATAATCTTCTTCAATATGCGTTATGGGATTGACAAATTTGCACCTATTCTTTCAGATCTGTCAATAGTTTTATAACCTGAGTGCTAATAAGCTTAAGTAAGTACTACTTTAGTTTTACTTAGGTGGATACTTAATTATATATTGTCGAAAACCGATATCGTTGACTAAATGCCTCTAAAAGTGGCACTTCGTGGATTTGTTTTTCAATGTTTAGAATAACTCTTGCCGCTCATTACCAACTACTCCTTCCGAAATCAATCAAAATAAATCATACTTCAGGTTGATTTCTTAATATTTTACTTGCACCGCAGACACACCAGATGCATAACATGAACTACTACTGTTCACAGATATGAAATAAGGTAAAAGGGTAATGGAATCAAATGCACTGACTAACATTGAGAAAATATAACAAATATTCCCTTTCCACTATAAGTGCTTTTATAACACATGGAACTTATTCATTATTATTATTTAGAATTAAACCGCAATTATTTTTTTTTTTAAATCCCAAACATAAAAATTGAACTTGATTGTTTGCATTTTACCTACTCTGTTCGTTTTGTCAGAGGATGGGACCACACTTCATAAAGGTGTGTAATGACAGGATATATATTAGTGTAGCTCAAAGAATACTTCCGAACCCGAAAACTAAAATGTTATATTATTTCTACAATAAAACATAATCCATAGTGTACGTTACGTAATATTGTTTTACACTCTGTGGGATCATTGTAGAAATCAATAGATTTCCGTTGATTTCATGAATGATTAGGAGTGAGCTGTGTGACATTTTACACTTTTAACAGATTGCTATACAGTATATAGTCATTAGAGGAAATGGAGAGCATTGAAACGATCTCATAAAATTACAAACCAGACACTATTTTACGATCAAAATGTCATCACTACACCTCTCAGTGAGAACGGTGTACACACAACGGAAGCCGTTAAAGCCCTAGTCACACCGGATCGTACGATTTCTGAATCGTACGATTGGTGGGGATTTGGATGAGCTACGACCGATCGCAGATGCTTGACAGATATTTATTCGCAATCGCA
>JAUMHH010207627.1:0-12958 GCA_032359455.1 Chlamys rubida
GGTACGTATACCTTTTCTGTAAGTCACCTGTTACTGTGGTACGTATACCTTTTCTGTAAGTCACCTGTTACTGTGGTACGTATACCTTTTCTGTAAGTCACCTATCACTGTGGTACGTATACCTTTTCTGTAAGTCACCTGTTACTGTGGTACGTATACCTTTTCTGTAAGTCACCTGTTACTGTGGTGCCTTAAGCTTGTGTGTAAATGTGGTGCATCACTCTCATGCTGTGTTGAATGTTTAGGTCTGCATGATGAAAGATGGCTGTTTTGCCATTAACATTCATGTTCAAAGTTTTATCAAGCTGATCAATTGCATGTTATGTACAGCCAACATGCACACCAGTTGCGCTTCCCCATCACCACCTATCCTCTTCCTCACTTAAATAGACGTCTTCACATACTGTCTTGCTTGTTTTTGTAAAACTTCAGCACCAACTTCAATGTAAACAATCTGAGCATCCCCCACTACATACATGTATATATATAATCCATATCATGTGACAGCATTCAAGAGGTACAATTTGAACTACACATTTTTCTCTGATCCACCAGCTGCTACATTTAACTACTGATCCACCCAGTCATGTGAAAGCAACTCTGTCATAATCTCAGCCTCCTGTATTATCCATGGCCATGATGTGTATGAAAACGTAACACCAACGGACATATTTTCAATCATTGGGTAGTACATGTAGAGTAGCGGCCACTGAAAGGATGTTGGTACTACAACAAGAATTGGTGTATTCCCTACATTCTTTAGGACCAACCTTTCTTTGGATTCTTATATAGATTACCTAACATGTATACTGTAAACGTGTCACCAGTCAACACTTCAGTCATAGCCCACATGCCTGAACATATTCTGATGGTATATATATAACACATATATACATGTACAAGAATTGGTATAAAACAATATCAAATGCATATGATCATCATATACAGCAATGGACCATGTGATGGTTGTTATACAGATGAGGATATCCCCAAAGTATTATAAACTGTACATGTGGAACTGGTTGTCCTTCATACTGTATCTATATACGTAATGTACATGTACTACCAATATAACTTGTCCTTTATACCGGGTAATATATGGAATACTGTTACATATACTGTACCCTAATACAACTGTTGCAATCAGTGTTGTACAAGCCTAAAGATTCATAGATGTAGTATATTAATCAAAACACAAATATTTCATCCTTAAACAGGTATAGCTATGAAAACTTGTATGTCAATGAGAGCACAGAAATAAGACTATAACTGTATCTCATTAGCACTTTCTCCTATCACATAAAATAATATCTATATAATTTGAAATCATACATGATCAATCCAGGGATCCCCCAACCTTCAAGGCTCCCTCCTGATCAACTCGAGCTCCCAGCCTGTATACATGTATGTAAATAAGGATCCCAGATCTAGAACTCCAATGTGGTTTTTGTCTATACAGTAATTGTAATTACCTCCCCTTAATTTTGCTATGGATCCAACTGTAGCACTATATATTGGCAAATTAAAGGACACACCCATTGAAAAGGTGTAGCTCATGATCAGTTGGTTAGCTATATTGAGTGACGGTATAACTATTTGAGGTCCAGGGTTCTAATGCCAAGTTACAGGTTTAATTTGGGCAGTGAAACGGGGATCCTTATTAACACATTTTTGAATTGCAACCATACAACTACAATGTAATGTTTAATTTTCATCTTTGTTATAAACTTTCAGCGTTACTGATTAACCCTATATGGGATCCTTTAAAATATCAAATGATCAATTTTATCTTTTTTCTTTTTACCCATCCCGTTTTATTCCCAGGAATGTTTTGAAAGGATTTTTTTCACGTACATGCCTGTAATATAAAGCGTTTTACAAGCAGTCAATTTTAATACCAGTACTATAAATTACGAAATGTTCACAAGTACACTACCATACAATGTACTTTTTATACAAAGGTAATAATTATCACTGTGTACTGTATCCAGCAGTTTGAGAAAAAGTGTTTAAATTGGACGGGTCACAATATTTGTGTGAAACGTGCAGTCCTGCTGCTGTAGTGTACAGTCCACAGACTCAAGTACATACTGTAAGATCTGTGGACTTAGCCCTGTGATATTTATGCTTACCCATTCATAACAAAAAACAATAACATTCTTTGATAAAGAGCCAACTCGGTATGTTAGCCAAGATGAGCCATGATAAGACAGCTTGCCAGACAAGTAGAAATATAAGATCTGTAAGCCGATATACATATAGCATTTAGATGTCCAAATATTTTCCATGAGGTCAACAGTTGTAAAGGGTAATATGCCTGGAATGTGTATTGATATAATACAAAGGGAAGAATTTACATATATACACAGGCGTTTCATCGTAGCATTATAATAAATTATTACCGGGGTTTTTCCTTCATTTCTTTTTGTTCTGCTGTCATATTGCCTCACAGCTAACGTTGTCCAATGTTGTAGTTATGTGATATAGGAACCATTATTACACGAGCATGTGGTGGCGTAATGTATATTTACGTACACCGGTACATTGTGAAGCTCTGCCAGATTAGCTCTCCTCACGGCCCACACAACAATGCAAGGGCAACAGACATCTAGTCATCAGACAATCTGGTAATAGTAATAGGTCTGTACAGTGATTAATATACGTATTAATATTACACAATCATTCATCAACTAATATATGTCCTCGAAATTCTCACCGCTGCATTTTAACTCCAATTAGCCTATAATCAACACCACAGACTTCTCTTGTTACTTTTAACAAGTACATGTTTCATTGTGTATGACACAATAAAAATAATTCTGCAGGGATACGTGTATTTAAATGCTATTCAATATCATTTTAATAGCACAAATATCAAAAGAAATTTACTGACTGGATTTCTCGTTATAAAATAAGCATATACTGATGTTATATCAAATTAACAATGACGTAAAAAAAATTGCAAAGTAAATTTAGTAATTATAACACATAGAAACTAATAATTATAAAGCCAAATTAAAAAAATCTTGTGTCTCCACTAACCCTACCTACCCTAGATTTTTGTGCCAACCCTAAAGTTTTTATTGGCATTTACCGGTAGTGATATGCACTGTTTAAAGTCAGAACTCCTGCATGCTCTATAGTAAAAAAAATAAAGTCTACATGTACCTACTGTATTTTTGGTGAGGATGATATTTGAAATATGTGTGTACGTTTTTCTTAACACAACCTGAAATTTTTAAGAGTTCACTGTGTGTACATCACATGTATTTTCTGCATCTTCGAACTTTCAGGGCCCCCGGCGGGATTATTGCATTTTATTTAGACATCAGCAAATTATATTTATTCTTTTTACCTTAATAAAAAAAATATGAATGAATGTCATCATATTAATGTAACAGGCTCGAGCTCCGATACAAAAATTTCCAAAATTTTGAAATAATTTAGAAAATTATAATTATATGAAAATAATCAAAGAATATACTTGATGGAAAACAGGCAAATCAGGAATTGACACTTTTGTTTAAATTTACATATATGTTGTTTAAAACTTTGAATGTTGAATGTTCATGATCATTGGACAGAAAGTAGCTAGCTATATAGCCAGGTTTGTATTACACATTTGTACATTATTTCCACTACCGTAGTAGCTAGATGATCATGATATCGATCATGACATACCGATATATGCATATAGATTAATTACACCTCATATCCAATGATTTGTAAAATGCTAACCAAAGGAATGCATTATTTAAATACATACCTGAGCATTCAGGTCATTACTTTATCTACAAAAGATTGGACCATTAAGACCTGTCTCATTATAAATGTGAGATTGTGATCTAGATCTATCTGACAAGTTTGATTACAGGGTTCTGTCTAATTAAAAGTGTACATAATTGTCAAGAGTTACTGATCCCATGTCAACAATGATGTAAAAGATCCTATGAGTGTATATAAACTAGTTCACAGAGTTCCATACTATATCTGCTACCACCTGTATTCTACCTATGCTGTATACGTATATTACAATATACATTGACACCTGGATAATCTGACACTGTGGGATCTAACACATTGCTTAAACAAGACAGGTTGTCTTAATACACAGGTTTTATTAGGAAAGTGTTTTCATACACTGTATGATATGACTGATCATGATGATATACATAACAAGATGTTCATATACTCAGGAATCAAATAAGAGGGGTCTCTATTGTAACAAGTTAATTTTTTCATTGGCAAACATAAATTTGTATGCTTTTTATCATTCATTATTTTTTTACTTTTCTTTTATTAACTTAGAAATAATCATAGCAAAACTATACAAAAACTGCATGCATTGCAGTGCAAGTACACAATAGCAAAAATTATTTGAGTAAACTGCTTATTTTCCCACTCCCAGTTCTAATGTACTATTGAAAGGCATTAATTTAATATATAACATGAATTTGAACCAAGTACACATACAGTACATTATTATATTCCTTTTCATTTGATACCTTTATTAATTTGAAACAGCATGAAATACCAAAACCACAAGTTAATGAAAATTTCATCAACTTTGATAACTATTTAATATTGATCATTGATAATACATTAAATTTTGATATAGTTATTATATGTAGGGTGATTCAGCTAGTCCCTCGTGAAATCTACTAGCCAGCTCTGTGACTAGAGGGTTAACGTGTGTGTTAGTGTCGAACCCTGATTGTGGTAGAATATAGTACAGTAACAAATAACAATCTACAAAACATATGGCATGACATCATGCCGCTACAACAACCTGTGAAGAACACTGCAATGATGGAATGGAATACCTTGATGAGTACTTTAATCAAAGTTTGTTATTCACACTGGCAGGATACATACAAGTGTCTTCTAAAAGCCCTAGGCCTGCCCAACTGTTGCTAGCCTGGATTTCGGACAGCTGCCATAAGGCAGCTGCTGGGGAGCGAAACGAGGTAGCTATAGGGATGGGTTCATGAGAGGGCTGCATTAGTTCATTCCTGAAGGGAAGAGAGGCATATGAGGGTCCTCCTCCCAAAACCTTTTAAATCTAGTAGCAATTCATTGCGCGCTGGGCATATTTCACCGAAAATTTCACACCTAAAACTTGTGAAATTTTGCATTTACAGGAGAAAAATATGGTTTAAAAAATACAGCTCTGACATATCATAATACATGATGATTCTTTTCTATCCATTTAGCAAATAAATGCTTAATCAATTTGTTGACATACATTTATTCCAGCAAGTGGGAAGACAATTATGACTGTCATAATTCATTGAAAAACCAGTGTATATCTCAACATGCAAGAAAATTGTATTGCATCGCATACAAAAATGAAATATACATGAATAGAGGCATCACATTTATTTTAAACTTAAATTTCACTTTATAGTTGAAGCTAGGCGTTTTAACTTTGCATATTAAATTACTACACAGTAAGATAAGATATACATTTACTGTAAACTATACAGGCTATTATTAGTATTGTGAATCTGTTAAAATTTCTTAGTTAATGATTGATTCAGTATGGGTATGGATCCGAAACAATATTCGCCCCCCCCCCCCCCATGTTATTTTATACCATTAATCAAACAGTATGTCACAGTAACTGTGTACTAACTGCTTCTTCACATAACATAATCTTCAACTTGTTGATTGTGGTCATTATCCAATAGAATTACAATAGTCATCAGGAAACCGTTTGGTGGACAAACTGACGTGCACATACATAATTCTTGTGAAAATTGTTCGTCCCAAAATTGTTGATATTTTAATTTGTGAACCCTTATATTACTTTCACAGCATATACAATCGTGTTTTTTTTGTTATTTGTCTGTCTAACTGTAGTTATGCACAAACAAACGGTAGTCATTGTCCATGCATGCTAATGTCATTTACACTGATGTTCTTGTAGTTAGCCTAATCATGTGTAAAATAATATTGAAAATACCCCCCCCCCCCTACATTCTCCATCTCGTGTAATCAGCTGGGACAATAACATTGAACAATACACGAATCAACAGGTGGCCACATCTTTAGATTAACAGGTTGCTGTAACATTTGAGGGTGAGGAGACCGCATGGTAAGCAACCCCCATCAAGGTATGCTTCTTGAGACAGTGTGCTCACTCAACCGTCAAAGTAGGCTGGAGCTATCAAACCGGGCCAAAGAAAGCCATAACACCCCCTAACAAGAATAAAGATATATCTATAGAACGACATAAATAAACACTTTACCTGTCGAAATTTAGGTCCAAGATATTTGCAAAAATGCATAGCGATCCAACATTGTAATTAAATTGCACATAATAGTCACATCGCACCCAAATTCTTCACATTCCGAACTTCTTTGTAGATTTTCGCTTCACACAGGCCGATGAGCCTCGTTTTCCAACCAAACATAATCTCTAATCTACCTGTTGGCATTGCATTGCTTATTCAACATATCAGGAAAGACATTCTCCCTTTTGCAATCAAAGTAGGAAAAATAATTAACTTCTACTTTGCTGATTTTATTTGATCCAAACGAGGTTCTGATATTTTTGTTTCATATTTTGAATATTGGTTAAAGAGTAACACTAAAACTGCTTCCGGTATTTGAAGCATGGAGCGAAACGTGCTCGCAGGACAGCAGACAAACTCTGCCGTTAGCTGGTGTAGCGATAAGATCGTGAGATGCCCATGATAATTGTAAAAACGTACGAATATCGACACAATAAATAAGTTATTGTAGGTTATCAGAAACGTGCATACGTATGGATTCAGATAACAGTAAAAAATTCGAACACCTACAGTACACCCTTCATCACCTGTTCGTCCCAATGTCTATTTCTGCTCAGTTGTTCAATGGACTTCAGTGTTGTTAAGCTACATCGAAAATCCACGTATATGACGTATGCATGTGTACTTCTCGGTCAACCAATACTCTAACGGATCATCCAGGAGGGGATCATGGTCCCCTCAAAACTGAGATTGCCCCCTCCTTTTATCTATGTTTAGTTTATACAGAGACATATCAAGCCACTCTGTAGTATTTACGTCTCTGGTTTACATAGAATAAACCTACTTGTTTAGATAAATTAGAGATGCTAAGTATTGTTAATTGCCTTCATCGCCAAGGGGTTTCCATGCCCTAATAGTAAAAGTGGTTAACATCTGTAAAAAAAATTAGTACAAAGTCCCAATGTTTAGTCCTAGTGCACACATCCACAAGCCCATCTGATTGTCTGGTATGGGGCCTAATATAGGATCCAAAGATAAAAGGAATTTTTAAACAGAAAAGATGATCAAATTTTCGGAATGCTGTATTAACCATGATAAACCTAATGTGCATGTAAAAAGTTATGTCATTAATAAAAAATTAAGTTTTAATCACATTTTATTCATGCAAAGTAAAAATGTTTAATCATCATGCAGACTTGAGTTAAATACATTAGTTCCATTTTTGATGTAAAATTTTATATGTTATCATTCAGAAGGTTCATATAGAAATAAAAAGGGCTTAATGGAAAGAAAAAATGGTTCCAAAGACACCTTTTAGTTTTATAACCTAAAAGAAAAGAAAATGGTATCCATTTTACTGCAGCATGTCTCATGGTACATGGTCATGTAGGGGCTTCTGAAGTATATGCATGCAATTGAATGGATTTACAACGTAAAAGTTTTCATGAAGCAAGTTATATTTAGTGCAATAATATAAATGTGTTTTTTTTAACAGTAGTGCTGTCCATCAACATCAAGCTAACAAAAGATAATGATGACAATGGAATCTGTTCTCGATTGTCTGAAGATTGAAGACAAACAAATCTTTGAAGATTTATTGGTTTACAGGTATTAAAGATAAATGTTCACAGTACATGTGCCTATAAATAAATAGCAAAAATAATTATATAAGCACATGGTTATATGCTAAAATGAAGTACCAAGGTATATCTTATCTTAAATTCAGAGATTTTTTTATGAGTTTCAAGCAAGTATTATGTGTACAAGTATTAATATGTGTACAAGTATTATGTGTACAAGTATTATGAATTTCCTTGGTTCCAAAGTATCACTTGAAACTAAAAGTGAATTTCAAAATATATTGAGTCCCATCAGCCACAGAAAAAAACACATTTTAAGAATCCAAATTGTGTTTTTTTTAGAAATTTCTGGTACTAGTAATTGGAAATTAAATGTAAATGAACAAATTGAGCTCCCGTTTCCATCAAGTTCTGAGCTGTAATTGTAATTACCGTGAACTAGGCCTGGTTTACATTTTAACATACTGCTGTACTATGTTAGGTCACAAGATGTACATCGTTTACTGAAGAGGCTGGATTTAATCCACAAAGTCCTGCAGGATGCTGATCAGCAGGGTCACTTGACAGAGATTGTACAGACCAGTACCAACCAGTTCATCAAACAAGTGATGCAGTGCTATTACAGGTGTATTGAATCTATCAAGCTTGCTAGATCTGTGGAAAAGGTATGTTGTACTTGTTATGTGGACGAACATTAAGTTTCTTTGATTCATTCTGCCATTAAGGGGTTTGTTTAATACATGACTCCAAGATATTCAGTTATATTTACTGATGGTAACACTTTTGGATTTGGATACTTGAGATATTATATTTACTGATACAGTAGCAAAATTATAGGATACTCAAACCCCACTAACCCCCCCAAAACAGACTTTCACAGAAACATAATTTATTCTACTATATAACCAAAATCTGGTTCCTGCATTGTCATTGGTGTTGAGGTAAAAGGAACCATAGGTAGGGGATTTCTGACAACTATACTTGAGTATTCTGTAATTTTACATATTTGTTGCTTCCTGCTTGTTTGATATTAGGATTTTTTTATTTTTTTTCTAGTTTTAATTTAAATTGTTGGAAGACTTATTCAATGACTTTATACATTTTTTTATTCATGTTTTTCAGTTGCTGCAGCCTTGGAGATTATCACACAAGGCATATATCTGTGCTGATTTGTCTGACTTTGTGTCCTCAGTTACTTCAAAGGAAAATCCAGAATTATCAAGTTTAACAGCAGGTAAAATGTAATTTTAGTCAAATTGATGCCATTTAAAATGTGTGAAACAGCAGACTTTTTCCCATGAAATAAAGCGAAATACTTCTTTTCATATTTGTGACAAGTTCTGGAAAACAGTTACAGGGGTGAACAATATCTTTTTAAAGTACTATATAGCTAGCCTGCCTGCAGGCAGATATGAAAAACAATCTACAAGCCCACTTATATTTCATAGTAAATATTGAAAATGTTAACCAGTCCTGACATAAAAACTGCTAGCTCCAGACATCAGGTTAGTTGAATTGTACACCCATGTCTTCAATAAAACAATGAAATTCGGATGATTCCTGAACAGTTTCCAGTTTACTGGAGCATAATTTGGTGGTGAAAGATGCTGTGGTGGAGAATCTTGTCCCGTTTCTTGGTTGGATAGAAGGACGTTTAGAGATGTTGATGATAAGGCCGCCTTCAGATCTATCTACAAATGAGGCTGGGGAGCTCTATATCATGGTCAAAGTAAGTGCTTCAATGGTTGCAGCTTTACTAAGATTTCTGTAGATTTATCTCTTATTTCAAGGCCATGGTCATCAAGTTTTTTCTCAATATGAAATTTTTGTCGCAGATGATTATTTTCCTGTATGTGTAGTGTGCATTCTGTGTACATCAAAGTGTGGTGAAGGGTTTAATCTTCTATCTGGATACTTCTTATATGTTGAAAAAATACTAACTGTTTTATTTATCCACAACAGATTGTACTTCAGATATTTCAATCCTGTCCTCTGGGGAGAACCGTTACAGAAAACCACCTTCTCCAGTGTCATGGTCCGCAGCAACAGTCTGTAGAAACAATACTGACATTCGTGTACAGAATAATGGACATTGATGTAAGCTATAGGGCAGGGTGGTTTGTGATCAGGGATTGAGACAGAGAGGGCAGGGTAGTTTGTGATCAAGGTTTTACAGTAATGATATAATGAAAACGATAGGACATGATACAGTTTATGACCAATGGGTCAAGTCCTTCTGACTTGGAATTCAATATTTAATCAACTAACACACATTGATATAATAAGATGCATTTTGCTAATGTATTGAAAACAAATTTTCACTAAAAATACAATCACAGATAAAATGATACTGGTATTAGATGCTATCCTTTTCCTTCGCAGGGGTATGCCATAGACTGTGTCCTGTTGGCGGGGACAACATTTTTCTCTGTGTTGTCCACAGCTTCAACACCAGAGGTGACTGTGTCCGCTTTCTGGTCCACATTCCTCTCTCTCAGTAATCCAGGTATTGATGTTAAAGTCACTTGATCCTTAATTTTTATGACAACAGATAGATTGGTTTTCATTGACATGGTTTATTAGATATTTTTGGAGGATATCTGATTTTTATGTAATTGGGTTCTTATGTGAAAAATATATTTCAATTATCAATACATAAATTTGTAAATCACCAGTGCCTTCAGTCTGTTTTGAATTGTTGTGATATGTGTAATAACATCTCCTACATAAGGTTACCATGTTTTGTCACATAAGATATGGTTCTACAATATACAACATTTATGGACTAGGTATTCCTGAATGTCGATTCCTTTACAGATACCGAGTTTGCTGTAGATGTTCTAAGGACTTCAATGTCTACACCTTCTGACCTTCTGTCTGCCACCTACAGGAAGTCACTTGGTCCTGTTTGTCTGCTCAAAGGTGTCATAGCCTGTACCTCTGCCGAAACATTGTGTCACCATGCCGACAACCAATCAAACACCTTCATCACTGATATTTTCCCTGTGATAATTGGATACTGCTCGGGACCAATCAACTTACACTTTCACTCGTTCAGTTTACTACTATCATGGTTTAAAAAGTTTTCCATGTGTTTATTACAAAGTACAAATTTTCATATTGAATGTCTTGAGAGAAATGACCTTTTTTCAAAAACTTTGAACTTAGTGTATTTGAATTGGGACAGTCCTGTGGAAGATGTGGCAGATATAGTAGGAGAGGTATTTAGGATGCTATTGGATTGCTGGAGTACTATAGCAACCAATTACAAAACAAGACTGACAGATTTTGACAATGACTTGCCCGGAGGAGCTTTGTCCAAACTAGAAACTACACCATGGTATGTGAAGGGGAAGTACAGGATCCTGGCCATACTTCTGTCTTATACAGACCAGGAACAGGTGAGAAACATAAAGTAGCACCAGGAACAGGTGAGAAACATAAAGTAGCACCTGTCATGTTCATGTTTATGACTTCATAAATATTTCAAAATGATGTGTTATCATTTTAGAAGAGTTAAAGAATGATCAACCTTACAATTATAAACTGTGATATTAGGAATGATTTAAAAAGGATGATTACCCTAAAGCCTATCCCAGAATCATACCACAGACACACTATTTAACTGTTTTATCCTAATGTTTTATGTATGATAAAAATATTTTTGTGTGTTTTTTTTTTAAAAGTTGATCAGGTATTTGGAAAGGATGATTTGTAATTTAGGAAGAAATTTGCAGATTTAGTACTAAAGTTACCTCATTTTGACTTGAATATGATTTTCTTATGACTATCGTCCTTATAGATCCTTGTGAGATGTCCCCAGATCAGGCAGCACCTACAACGGTGTATGTCCACACACTACCTAGCTCCATGTGGAGCTGATGTCTACAAAGCCTTTCTCCTGCAAATCAGGTAATTAGATATATCCTTCTCTTACAAAATAATAGATATATACTTCTCTTACAAAATAATAGATATATACTTCTCTTACAAAATAACCCGATATATACTTCTCTTACAAAATAATCAGATTTATACTTCTCTTCCAAAATAATCAGATGTATACTTTTTTACCAAATAATCAGATTTATATTTCTCTTCCAAAATGATTTTCGATATTGTTATGCTAGATATTAAATATAAATGTGTGTGGTGTGAACAATGATAAGATGTGCTATGGGTGATAAGTCCCACTGACATTGTCTTCCTGAAACAATAAAACAGCTCTCCTAGTAGAAAATTATCATTACCGCTTTTTTTGGATTGGTTAAACTTGGCAGTTTCAGTTTGTTTTTATAAGCAAAACAGGCAGGTACATTTAAGGTTTTATGAAACCATTAGGTAAACTGAGTGAATGTTTTAATAGGAAAAGGAGTAAAGAAGAAGTGATTGATGTGTGGAGCACTGCCTGGCTGGATACCATGATACAGAGTCTCACCAGCAACAACATGTAAGTCACAGTAAGGAATGTTTACTGTTTATTTACTTTCTTTTTTACATTGTGTAATTTCCTGTTTTTTGGGGGGGAAATAAAAATGCATTTATGAAGAATTGAATTGACAAGGTGTGTGGTGCTGATGTCACTTGTCTGCTTAACTTCACAGTTATGTTTGGTTTTTGGATTTACCATAAATACTACAAAGGTAAAAACAACATTGCAAAAACTTTATCTACAAGCTTTTCGGGAATGACTGCTTAAATTTTGCAAACTATGAGAAAAACCCCCAGAAAAGGCCAAAATATTGTTATTGAGTGTCATGTGGTGTATTTCAGATGGCTCCAAAGTAACACAAACCACTACTGGGTGCAGACAACACTGAAGGTGCTGCCATCTGTTGGAGGTTTCCTCCAGAAACATTTATCAAATGTGTTATATTCCAAGAATTCTCATCTCCCACGGCAACAGGTTCTGCATGCCTGGGTGGTGGTGTCCAAGGTCATCAGGAACAACACAGGCAAAGAAGCTGAGGTAATGGATTGAAAATTAATTGAAAAGTTTGGTTTAAAATTTCTATTTTGAAATCTAGCTTGAATAGACATTTTTAAACAGGCTTACAATTGTTATTAAAGACAGGAACGGTAGAGACATTTCTGTCAACAGACATATTATGTACCCCTGTCACCTTGACAGGATTACCTGTT
>JAUMHH010207638.1:0-28184 GCA_032359455.1 Chlamys rubida
CAAGTTTTCATAAAAATCAGGACTGTCTGTATTTGGACCATAGAGTGTTACTAGAGTAAGTCTTTTTTTTCAATAGTGATATCAAGTGCAAGCAAATTTCCAATATCGCCTTTTACCATTTTGTGTATTTCAATTCAAAATTATTGTTACACATAATACTGACACCCCTTGCATTTGACTGGTGTGAATTAAATACACAGGTGTATCCCAATTCTGACATGATGCGCATTTCTATATCATTAGTGAAATGTGTATCCTGTAGACGTATTATACTAAAATCGCTGTAGTTTGACTTCAAATAATGGAAAACATCAGATCTTTTTTCTTTTGGACACAAACCCCGACAGTTCACCGATTCGATTTTGACATTACCTTGCTGTGTCATAGACATTTCTGTTCAATGTTCTTGCTTTCAGATTGGTCATCCGCTGTGCCTTATAATAAACATGTACAAATGCGTAAGCTGTTGAAGTTATTTATAGAATTGTGCGAAGGGACGAGACAGCACGATACAAAAGGTATGATGCAAAACAAAACAAAGGAAATCGTAATACTGTAGTCCACGATTTCAAATTGGACATAGTTAATACCAACGTCATGCTACCACAATTGCTACGCTACCTAAATTGGTACATGGTCATAAAATGGTTCGAATAATACTTTGAAATTAAATTTGTGTATTTTCCTCTGATGGTTTAACAAACGAGCTATTTGTCAGCTTTTCCGCCAAATAATTTTGTTTTCAACGACATTTTAAGAGTACACGATGACTTCAAAGTCAACATGTCAGAAAACCAGGAAAAATGACGTACGTCGACGATATTTTGGAGGATTTTGAAGAGATTAATTATAGGCATGTTTAAATGTTGATTTCTGGTCCTTATAACCGTATAATATAAAAGTGTATATATGACAATTGTCTTTCAATATTATATGTATAAAAGCAATATATTTTGTTGCAATTGGCAGATCAACTAATAGAAATAAAAACATGTCTCATAGCCCGTGATATGGTGTACCAATTTGGGCACTAAACATGGCCGAAAAACAAATGAAATCTCACTCCGAGTTCAGCGTTCTATTTTTAATTTAAATAAATTACTTAGAATCAAAACTTTTTTCTGAAAACGAACCACTATGGGCAGTCTTTGTCAAGAAACAAGTAACATTCAAGATACAAGATTTGGATTTTTAAATATTACCAAAAAACTATGAAAATTGTACAAATTGTGGTAGCGTCACCAGACACAATATTCTTAATTAATACTAACCGAAACTTGAGACTCACCAATCACCTATCGGTATTGTCTTAAAGTTGATAGTGCAAGTTAAAAAGCTTTCAATTCAGATTTATATAATTTGAAATCTCTACCGGCTATATATATCGTTTCTAAGGAAGTGCCAACATTTTAGTTAGTCCTTGCATGGTAACGAGTATAGGTATCGCTGGGTATAAAAAGCGCATTACCTATCAAACCGGTTATCATTCTACAACTGTCCGTCTTGCGATTCAATGCACCGCACACCCTGATCGACTATATCAAAAATCAAACGCACTCACCTGAAGACTTTATAGCACGTTCTCTAAAATTGTGTATAAAAAATAAAAGGTAAATTATTGAAAATACTTCAATAAATCTCATATATATCATCGGTCTTTCACGTGCATAGAACTACACCCACACACACAATTTGTATTATGAACTATTAGTCGTGTAGACGCTTTACTAGCAAAACACGTGCAAAATGCAACACTCCCAGGTGTGAAGTCAACAATGTGAAATTGGATAATTGAACCGTTCTCATGGAAAAAATTGGAATTAGTATTGTTTTCACACAGGATATAATTACTAGTTGGATATCTAAAAGGTAGGCACATGTACAGCATGGCAATAACGTGCAGTGACACTTTTGGTCTCCTAGATGTTTTCACTAATAGTAGTATTAATAACGGGCAGGGATAAAATATGTAACTGAGGAGAAAGTATATACCACAAGGTTATATTAAAACAACCATGGAGCGTTTTGGACCAGTATTGTGTATTATACCGTATTTGACCGCAAATAAGCCCCCACCCCTAGTGAAAAACATAGACAAAAAGTAGGGAGGAGGCTAAATTGCGAGTACCCATGCTATAAACAGGAAACCTTGAAATTGGCGGGAAAATATGACGTTGCATACTTTATGACGTCATAATTATGCTTATTTTCAATCTGGGCAAAACTTTCCCCAGCCATCTTGTCCGAACTTAACATAAGTCGTTGCACATTAGGCCATACACTATTCCGACATTAAAGAGTTAAAAAAAATCTTCAAATACGGATATGTTTGCCATTTTGTTATAGTTTTATGAAGGGCATGGAATTTCTCTTACGAATAGTGTAAATACACATACATTTTAACAAAGGCTGTCCAGAACGACTTAAATGATAATGGGCTAAACTTGCCCTTGTCTACCCGATATTTAGAAAGAAAATCCCGCAGGCTGGCAGGGGTTTGGGGGAGATGAGGAATTCTTAGTAATCCCCCACCCCCAAAAAAACAAAATAAAATATATAATAATGGTACCTCCATTGATTTGTTTTGTGCAAGGATTTGATTCTAACTAATTAAATAATGCAGAAAAATGTATTTGCATGTGTGCCCGCTGACTAGGTCTCACCTATTTCATATTAAATTCGTATTGATAAGTCAATCAGTACCCTTTAAGACATAATACCAACATTCAGAGGTGTAAATAAAATCAATAGCACGAAGATCAGGTTCTCTGGTGTTAGGCTAGCGCCATTGAGCATATATCTAGCTAGTCAAATAGCCGAAGAAATTTGAGTATACAAGGCTGAATTAACACAAAAACTATTGTCTAAATCATACAAAACAAACACAACAACTTATCTGTATGCAGGCTGGAAGCATTTTGAGCAAGATACATGTTTTTATGGATAAGGGTTTTCCAAAAAACAATGTAGTTGATCTAGGAAGCCATGCTTTGTTGACACTATGTATTGGTTGATACAAATTTCAGAATGACAATTTGAACGAACTGACATTGACAGAAAGATTCGATATGAAAAACATTATCAATTTGAAAATGATTTTAGCTCTCCGTAATAACTCATTAATGTATTCTAAAATGCATTTATAGTTTGCTACTTCAGTACAAACTATACATATAATAGATTTAGTACCAGCAAAATGTTTCGTTTTACATTAAAATCTGTTAAATACACAACCGGTTAAAAAATGAAAGCCCGGTGTTCTTTCAGCAACAGAACTATGTTTTGTTTTAAGTTAAGCCATCTAGACATCTTGATATTTTGTTATGTTTACATCATATTCTATACAATCATGTGTTATAATATTCAATCCTTTATAAAATAAACAATACAGAATCGCAGTAGTGTACATGTCACTACATGCTATCTACTATTGTGTCTAATTCAGAAACATAATTATTTGTAGTATTTTAACTTGGGTTTGTTCTTTTGCATCCAGTTAGCTAATTTGCTTATATCAGAGACAAAATTTAAAATATTTTGTTTTAGACGGAGACAAAATTAGGAATGGGGCTTAATTGCAGGCACCTACCCTGTTCCCAGGACATTTGCCAAAGTGGGGGGGGGGGCTTATTTGCGGTCAAATACGGTACTTTTTTTAATATTGAGTTCTCCATACGTTAATATTGACAGTCAATTATATGGATTTGAACAATAGTTACTGCACATATAATTATCGTTACAGCATTTAAGCTAATAGCCATCACGATACACATATTTGGTTTTAGATCAAATTTGATATTTGGTACTAGATCTGCTGTATGAGAAAGATAATATATTACGGAGTGTTTATAAGACCTTTTTAGACCTCGAAACGACTAACAAATTAAACCCCAGAGCTGCTTGCTACCTTAGTACATTTACATTTATAATATTATTGGGTTGTACTAGGAAAAAATATATCATGAGTTATGGACTAGACTGGAGCAGGCTCTATATAAACCTATTTCCATATATTGATGCTTTTTACTTATTACAATATATACATCTTTTATAAAACAATGACGTCAGTGTTTCTTGTTTATCGTCTGTCGAATTGTGAAACAAAATAGCGACTAAAAATGAAGCTTTGTTGAGATTTCAGACCTAAACTTTGAGTATTTCATCAAGACGAAATGTAACTAATCGTTGACAGCAGTCGGTCTGAGGCATCTTCTTTGGTAATCACGTGATAAATATTTGCACGTGCAAAAGAAAGGCCTAATTTGAATAATCGGATTAGCTAGGTCATCTTGTCTAATATAAAATGTTATGGACACTGAAATAAACACGAAAACACACTTTCATTATGTTTTACTTGGTAGAATATATATAATCTACATATATTTTATACTCTGTTGGAATGTATCACTCCAGAATGGAAAATGTTGGGAAAAATAAGTAATTCCGACACAAGCGTCCTTCGTTAAATCATTTTCCAAACATTTTCTCGCCTTTGTAATATATTCCACCATAACACACACAATCAAACACAGGCGTTAATTGTATCTCAAATAAAAGAATGATCAAACAGAATTAAACACTACCTGCTGCTCCGGCCAAGACATGACACCGCGTCTCGGAAATAGTTCAGGGTGTTGTGACCTTGCGGAACATGTTCATGATGTCCAGGTAAACAGTTATTTGGTTCGGTTTGCATATGGTGGTCGTGCGTTGTACATTGCTTTCTTATTGATGCAGATACGAGTTTCCCACTGAATTGAAGATTGGTGATTTTATGAAACATTCTGTCGTGAGTCGTGCATATTTGTCGCCCCCTGTGTCACTGAATTCGCTGCTGATATATACATATTGAGTTCAGTCTTCAGTGCTTATTCTATGATTTGTGTAACTCTGTAGCTGTGTATGAGCCTACTGATATATTAAAAAAGCATCTTACTCAGTTTTACTTTTATAAAGCCTTACCAATATGTTCTGTGTGTTTTTGATGCCGTTTCTCTTAATCAAGGATCCTTGTTGTTGACATATACATGTACTGTAATCTCCCCTTTTTTGGATAGTTACAACGGCACTTCCGTTGACCCGGTAGCTAAGTCGGTAAGGGCTATAGTATACAAATCTGAAGTCCAGGTTCGAATCTCGGTCTAGTCCTGCTTAATTTTTACACTCAGATATTGTGTTAACTTAATATTTATTATTTTCCCATTAAAGCCCGGAAAGATGCGGAAATGATTAATACTCATGCCGATAAAAGGTACAGTTTATAGCAGCGAAACGATGATCCTTAATTTTTCTATTTTCTCGGAAAGATTAAAAAATAATTGATGCGTTTCTACAGTTACATTCTTCAACCTCTTTGCTTCCACTTATAATTTCGGATTTGTCTTTTTATAATCTTGAAAGAGTTACTACATAATGTCTGGTGGTTAAGGCGTGTTACCGTCTATGATCACTAGCCCTCCACTACTGAGTCACGGTTTTGATACCTATGTGGGGCAGTCTCTAGGTACTGGCCGTTGATCGGTGGTTTCCGGTTTTCCATCAACAAAACCTGGCATGTCCTGAATGACAAAAGCTGTTAAGAGGGCGTAAAATACAAACACACCGAAACCAAACCTAATGTCCAGTCTTTGATTTTGGAATGTCGTTGTCCAATGCTTCCGAAGAAGGAAACATGTCACATACCTGTTTTCTTTAAGTGGAGTCTCTCAGTAGAGTCTGCCTTTCTCTGACTATCTCTTCTTGGCCTGACTGTTGATTTTCTTTACCTTTGGACATTTGAAGTTGGTGATTACTGTTTCCGAAATAAACACCCCGTTTCCATCCACTGAAGATCTGTGCAGAAAATGCATCGTAAAGCATTTGATAGTTGTAAAAATTATTTGATATAAGACTAGTATCAATGGTATATAAATTTTGTTTTCAACAAAGAGATAGACGCAATAGAAACACAGTCTGTGGTTAAGGTGTCTGACCGTCTGCAATCACAAGCCCCTCCACCTCTGGGTCGTGGGTTCGAAGCCTACATGGAGCATACGCCAGGTATTGGCTGAAGGCCTGTGGTTTTCCTCCGGGTACTCCGGCTGTCCTCCTCCACCAAAACCCTGAACATCATTAAATGACCATAGCTGTTAACAGGACGTGAAACACTAACAAACCAAACCAAACTCTACGCCACCACGCACTAGGACCAGCACCTACTTTTTAAAACTCTTTTTGTTTTCTAATGACAAAAAAAATGAATTCTGTATTACCTATCAGGTTTTGAAAAGTGCTTGCCCTATTTTCCATTAAAAAAGTGCATCTGAAGTGTGTTGATATGGTATTAATGAGTTTGACATTGCCGCCTGCTCTGAAACCTTAATCGTCGTTCAGCGGTAATTACGGTCAGGATAATGAGGCAACATTCCGTTTTGATATTAATGAGGTTTTTAAAAAGCAAATTGATCGGATCTAAGCATAACAATCAAGTGTCTGTTTCTGGTACCAGTGTTCTTTCTTAATAACGTGCTTTAAAATGTCAAGTGCATTCAGGAGTTAGTACGTATATCTTTTAAAAGGATTACTTATAGTCCTCAAGTAGCGTTTAATTGTGTGTAAAATGATATGACGTTGTTCCACAACTGCCTATAGTTGCTCCTGTAGCTCGCGTTAATTGATATTTGTATTTATCATCGTGTAACGTAATACAAGGAGGAGAAATATGCACACGTACAAGCATTAAATGATACATGCTAAAAATAAAAAAAGTTAAAGCATTTTTCCACGTATCATTAAATAATTTACCCGCATTGAGTATAGGATGGGATAAACATCCGGTCGTCCCGCGCTTCTTCCGCTCATCCAATTTAATGTTTCTGCATACACAAAAAGTTGATGCAGGACCCGTCTGATTATAGGAAATGCTTGCAATTTATGTTCAGGTCGAAAGGTAAAAAGTTAATATATTATGCAAATAAAACAGCTTCCTTTTGACCGAGTAAAATTAAATCTCATGGTTAATTTCCCAACCAAAAATTGGATTCATGACGCTTTGTTTAAGAGTTGTATATATGGCATATATATCACCCTAAACTCAACCCCCACCCCCACCAAACCCCAAATTATATTTGCTTTCCCACTACTCAAGTTTCCATACGACGACACGACAGATTTGAAACAGACTGCTTGGATTTTATTGATATAAGAAATGATAAAATACACAGAGAAAAAATATTGAACGTAAATTATATTGAATACAAAATACCGTACCTGAACATAAAATATTTTATCCTTTCTTGCTATTTAGGTGTTTGCTAGGATAGCTAGAGTATTTATATCCGATGCATGTTATTCGAATAGATGGTACATTTGTATCCCCCACCAACCAAGGACTCGTACCCAATAGAATAGTTACAGTTACAACGATTAGACCACCCCAAACATGTCAACCACCGATATGGTAGATAATAATGTCCCACTACTTTCACTTTGAAAAATCCAGCAGTATTCCAAGCCCTCGGTCCTTATTGGAAGAACTACACACATCGGAGGATACCAAAGCTAGGAGGACAGAAAGCTATACATTTCAATAACCAGAAACGAAATCATGCCGACGTGTCTATGTTGCATTGTCAATATTCTAAATACTACCACCGTGGACTGTTAGTGACATAAATACGTCAACTTTGGATCGTTATTGGCCTAAATATGTCCACTGTGGATCTTAATTCACTTAGCTGTGTCCATTGTGGCCTAGAATTGTCCATAGTTGATCGTTAATGACCAAGATGTATCCTCTGTGGATCCTTAGTGACCTAGATAAGTCCACCATGGACTGTAGGTGACGTAGACACATGTATATTCACCGTGGATCGTATGTGAACTAGATATGATCCCTGTGCATCGTTGTTCATATTGATATGTCCTTTGTGGGTCGTGAGAAACCTAGAAGCTGATCGTTAATTTCCAATGTGTGTCTTTTGTGGATCTTAAGTGACCTAGACATTCCAATGTGGATCGTTGGTGACCTTAATATGTCAACTCTGGATCCTTAATGATCTAGATATTTCTACCATGATTCGTTAGTGACTAAGAAATGTACACTGTGGATCATTAGTAACATAAATATATCCAATGTAGATCTTTAGTGACTTTTATGTATCCACTGTCAATCGTTAGTGACCTATATATGACAACTGTGTATCGTTTCTGACATTGATTGATCCCCAATGAATCGTAAGCGACATAGAAATGTGTCCCTTGTGAATTATTAGTCATCTATTATGTCAGTGACATACCTGTGTCCACCGTGGAACGTTAGTTTCCTAGATACGTACTTTGAGTATCGTTAGAGACATAGGTTTTCCACTGTGGATCGTTACTGACCTAGATATATCCATCGTGGATCGATAGTTTCTGAGATATGTTCACTGTGTATCGTTGGTGACCTTGATCTGTCCACTGTGAATCAAAGGTGACCTAGATGTTCATTGTAGATCGTTAGTGACCTAGACGTTCATTGTAGATCGTTAGTGACCTAGATGTTTATTGTAGATCGTTAGTGACCTATATGTTCATTGTAGATCGTTAGTGACCTAGACGTTCATTGTAGATCGTTAGTGACCTATATGTTCATTGTAGATCGTTAGTTACCTAGATGCTCATTGAAGATCGTTAGTGACCTAGATATGGCGACTATGCGTCGACTATGCGTTAGCGACCTTTATATGACCTTGGTGGATCATTAGTGACCTACATAATGTATCCATCGTTGATTGTTAGTGACCCTAGATATGATCACTGTTTATTGTTAATGACCTAGATATGATCACTGTTTATCGTTAGTGACCTTGATATGTGGATTGGTCGTTTTTCGTTCCTGAAAGCAGACATAACGACGGATTTAACAAAGAGTTCAGAAAACGCTTACACTTCCGGGCTATCCGGAGTATCCGATATCTTCGCCTTTGTTGAGGTATATGTTGTTGTTATTTTTGTATCTCCTCGGTTCATTTAGTTGGCGTTTTATATTGATTATTTTCTTATACCCTTGCGACACAAAGTCCGTTTTTATATTTTTATTTAACTCCACCATATCATCGTTTTATATGGCTTGATAAAATATTAACGTGTTTGCAAATAATTCATGAACTTGCATGACCTATCCATCTTGTCGTATATACATTGGAGCGGTGTTAATACGTCAGTGCAGATATAGTATCTATATTGATATCAATGCATATGAATAAATTGTCTACCGTGACAATATAAGTAAACATTTGTACAAAGATGTACCGTTATATCTGACATTTAGATAAAAAAAAAATAACATACCATTACTGGTGTGTATCGATTGTATAGGGTTTTGAACATGTTTTATGTTATGTGAGTGTCAGTTTCATTGTCAATAACAGGTCGATAGCATGTGGTTCAATATTATTAGAAAGATGATTTTTTTAACGTTATATATTATAGTGAATTGACAAAATACAGAATAATAGAGTGTCATCAGATGTCTGTACGATAGAGAAAGGCTTTATATCTGGACATTGGTTTTATCATTTTTAGCTGTCTAATTAGACGTTGATCGTAATAACATCTAGGTAACGTTAAGTGATATAGATGATATGAAGATGTACCGTTATACCTGACCTTTAGATAAAAAGAATATAGCATACCATTACTGACGTGTATCGTTTGTATCAGGTTTCTGAACATGTTTTATGTTATGTTAGTGTCAGTTTCATTGTCAATAACAGGTCGATAGCATGTGGTTCAATATTATTAGAAAGATGATTTTTTAACGTTATATATTATAGTGAATTGACAAAATACAGAATAATAGAGTGTCATCAGATGTCTGTACGACAGAGTAAGGCTTTATATCTGGACTTTGATTTTATCATTTTTAGCTGTCTAATTAGACGTTGATCGTTATACCATCTAGGTAACGTTAAGTGATATCGTTTTTGTTTCAGTTAAATAATTATTTGTTTAGGTGAACTGTGTTTTATATATTTTAGCGGTGATATGTTGAATTGCACTTTATGTTGATGCGATGAAATAGTATATGACACTTTACTAATAAAACAGGGTATTAAACCAAAGTGAAGTAATTTAATATACACAGCAAATTTAATTTTGTTATCTCACACAAAAAGTATTAACAAAATGAATATGATATAACTCTTTACAATCCTACAATAAATTTGAATTACAATTCACAATAAAGTAATTGCTTTGGTATGCAATGATTCCCAAGATACCATCCAGGTGAACAGACGTTAGGTATAGGACTATCGTCCCACCATCTAATGGAGTAGGTTATCGATTTACTCTCCCGAGGCAGTATGAAACTGATCCTACATACACCACTACTACTAGTGTGGCCGAGTGTGTGACAGGTATAGCAGACATCGACATATGTCCATGTCTACCATTACAGCTACGACATAGGTACAGCTCTATAACTACTACTTCATTGAATTTAGAGGAACACCCATTGACATATTAAGAGATTTTCTTTCATGCGATACTCTAATACAAATCCAATGACGAAACATATGTCATCGTAATGTTTTGGGTATATGTAGCAAGGTTTTTTTCTGAATGGTGACACATTTTCTTTTGGAATATGTATCTTTTCAGCGGCGAGGGATTTATATCAAAATGACATTGATGCGAGGAACTTGAGTTGCGTTCTTCAACTGAAATAGAAAACAATGAATGAAATTGATAAAGAACTGTCTGGTAAAGAACTTATTGTTTCCAATATGGCATGATAGCCACTTCTGATAGCAATGGTATCAGGGCACAGACTTAACACACTGGCGACAATGGATTACAGACTTATACCGATCCTGGTAAGTTTGCACTGTTGATCTTTGCTATGAAGAATTGTATCTGTTTTGATAGTTATCAGCTCTTTACTGTTCTTGTTATTATTAATGGTGTCTTTCTTATTTTTTGTTGTGTCTCCACTGATCCTAGCTCTTCGTATCAACTTTGAGTTGTCGTGCAGTCTTCGCATAACATTGCAATCACTTCCAGTAAAATGACTTATGCATCCATGATGATATTTTAATGCATTTTAGTGTTTATTGAGGGTCATACAGTGATTTATGTTGTCATATAATCATATCTATTTAGTCATACATTTCATCATTATATCTTTTGTCATTAGTCATAATATTTATACATTTTATGATAACTTTTATGTTAACTCACATTCAAAGTTGAAGAGAAAGTTCATACAAACAATTTTCGATATCTCAAACCCGGGTTAATATGCTTTTAAAATGATAGCTAAAGAAAGACTAACAAATTCCTTAGGGTAGAATCGCAATTAAAGGCAAGGTGTCTTATTGTTATACCAATTGAAAAGGTATTCCCTCAAGAAGCATTCACATTCGCAATGCATTCCAAACATATGTATTTTACAAAGTAGCTGTGATTATGACACTCTAACTATAGAGCGATTGGAGTGATAATCCTGACGCGTTTTTGATTGTGACGTCGTAATCATAACGATCATAGTAGGCGGTACAGCTGTTTGCTATTCAGCTTATTTAAAAATGCACTAAACTTTGAGAACATGTATAAAGCTTAAAAAATTATATTATTGTAAAAACCACTGACAAATATAAATAAACATATTTAACTGCATTCTTTGTGGAGATATAATCTTATAATTGTGAATAGTGTTATAGACAGGTATATAATCTTATAATTGTGAATAGTGTTATAGACATGTATTCAAAGCACGTAACGCGGTTTTCGATTCGACTGCAACTCTATTCAGAAATAGGACTACAACGTCTATCAGTGTAATGCTTATTTTTTTTATGTTGTCAAGAAATGTAATCATACCAATATCATAAGTTAAATTGAGCTTGTGTTTCTAAAATTGGTGCTGTTTAAATGTATCAAAAGTGTTATTGTGTATGTGTAAGACTCATTAATTGATCTTTTATGTGTTTATGCTTCCACAGTAGTGTAATTGTAATCATGTGCGATCTTGTCATGAATTGCAATTGTAATAATCTGCCTCCGCATCATTAATTTTAATTGTTAGCATCCCTATTATTAATTGTAATTTGCAAGTTCCTGTTAGTAATTGTAAGTGATTGCGTCTCTTTTAGTAATTATAATTGTTTATGTCCCTGATATTTAATTGTATATGTGTGCGATTCACTAATTATAATTTTGTATATCATTAAATGTAAATATATTTGTGCCCGATTCAATAATTGAAATTGATTGGATTCTTGTAATTAAAGGCTTATGATTTTTTGCGACCTTACCAAACATTGTAATTGTCAGTATCCTATTTCTAAATGTAACTCTGTGTGTCACTTTCAGTAATTGCAACTGTATGCGTAATTATAATTACATGTAATTGTTGTGTCATGATCAGTAATTGTTATTCTGAATTTTGGTTTAAAACAACAAAATTAGCAACTGTAATTGCATGTAAACTATCAAAACATGTTTATGTTTGCCTCCTTATCACATGCTGTAATTCTAATTGTCTCCGTCCCTATCATTGATTGTAATTGTGTGCGTCTTCTCATTAATTGTAACTGTTTGTGTCCCTATCAGTAACAGAAATTGTTTGCGTTCTTATAGTTAATTGAAAATGTTTGCATCCTTGCCATTAATAATTTGATAGTTTTGCATCCATTTAACTAATTATTGGTGTTTACGCCTTTATAATTGATTGTTATTGTATATATTTGCATCCAAATCGCTTATTGTAATTGTGCGAGTCCTAGCATTATTTAATATATTTGCGTCCTTATAATTAATTGTTATTGTACAATTTATTTACCGACATCACTTATTGTAATTGTATTTGTCCTATCATTAATTTGAATTATGTGTGACCCTTTCAGTATTTGTAAATGCTTGCGTCATTACAAATTACTGCAATTGTTGCTTCCATATCACCTGTTGTAACTGTGTGTATCCTATCATTAGTTATCAGTAATGGCCTCCCTATTATTGAGTGTATTAATAATCATTAAGTGTGATTGTAATATTTTGATTGTTTGACTCCGTATCATTGATTCTAACAGTAACTAAATTGACTCTCTAATATTAATTGAAATTAAATTTTGAAATTACTTGACTCAATGTCATTAGTGGTAATTATAATTATTTGACTCCATTTCATAATTTGAGATTGTAATTATTTACTTCCTATCACTGTTTGTAATTATTTGACTCCCCGTCAGAAGTTGTTATTGTAATTAGTAGACTCCCGATCATTTTTTGTAATTGTAATTAGTAGATTTCCTGTCATTAATTGTAATTGTAATTAGTTGACTCCCTGTCATTAATTGTAATTTTAAATTTATCACTATTTGTTATTACTTGACTCCCCGTCATAAGTTGTCATTCTAACTATTGTACTCCTTCTCATTAATTTTAATTGTAATTATTTGAATACCTGTCCTTAATTGGTCAGTTTTTCCAATTTTTACGTGAAACAATGCTTTGCGACGTCATCTTCCCTTGCTACGTCTAGTTCATGGCAATGGTTTCCCTGATCGGAAACAGGAATACATATTATCCTAAGAGTAATAGATGCTTTTTCTAGATATATATACAATATCTGAACGTTGTGAGAAAATAAATGTCCCCAAACTCGTGATGGTTGATTATCATGTTGTTGATCTAATTATCGTTACTTAATTTACAAATTGTAAAAGACACTTGGTAAACGTCGTGCCTTTAGACAATTTGAAAATTACCTAACTCGAGTTATATAAACATGCTAACCAACCACCACTCGTAAGGGAACCCCTATGTTATTATTTGACTCCTTATCATTAATTGTAATTGCAATCGTTTGACACCCTATAACTTCTTTATTTAATAACCTCCTTATCATTAATTGTAATTGTTTTTTCGCTATCATTAATATAATTATTTGCTCCCCTCCCCTCCTTTCTGTCATTAATTGTAATTGAAATGTTAGTGTTGCATTCCCAATCATTCAAGTATAGCGGTATTGCTTGTTTACTCACTCATAAAACAGTAAAACCTCATCGATAGCCTTCTACCCACAGCATCGGCCTTGCTCAATTGACTTCTGCCTACTCATGTTGTTTAAACATGGACAAATTCGTGCATGTATACCAGGGTACGACAAAATCACGTTGTAATAATTATCTTTATCACATTGCTTCATTCTGTGTACTATTTATCATCTGATTATGTGATAACACGATGTATCATTCTACAATATCAATATCAAGTTTTGTCACCACACAAAATGTTATTCTCACTATGTCATAACAAGATTTTCACCAAATTCTAGGTCACTCTATCGGTATAAGGTGTGTCACTACATTATATGTCATTCTGAGATATCATTACGAGGTTTTCTGTTTCACAAAATGTCATTTTACTATCATTTTAAGGTTTTGCCATTACACAAAATGACAATGTATTGATAAGGTTCTGTCAATACACGGAATGCCATTTTTACTTTGTCATGTCGTATATTTTACTATATCATTACAAGGTTTTGTCACAACATCGTATTTCATTAGTATTTATAAGGTTTCAGTGTAAGAAGCAGCATTAATATCTACGTCCTAGCCATATGCAGATGCATTGGATTTCTTTAACATGTATTATGCATACCATATCCTTGATGTATGATACACTGTAAGCGTTCAAACAGATGGACACTTTCTATTCCCTAAAACCTTGATAATAAGCCTGATTTGAAAATAAGACGACTTTGAAGATAATTGTTATCTGAATGTCTTCGTAAATAAGCCTACCGTGATAACAGACTGCCTTCAAATATAAGCCTGGGATTCCTAATTGAAAATGAAATAAGTCGTGGCTTATTATCAAGATTTTAGGGTACTCATTGGTACGATTTTCTAGTTCATACAATACTCACTTCCTCATCTTCTCGGCTGGGAATCGATCTAGACATTTCTAATCACATACTTCCGCCTACAATAACCTTTCTGCCACATGTGTGTTTTATTTAGGAGATTATTTTCAAAATAATTTACCTGTAAATGGTTCTTTTTCGTTGAATTTACAAAACAGTACTTTAGATTGACATCTGCTATAGAAGCTTAATCAAATCACTATAGGCTGTTAACACATGAGCACACTGTTAATAATAGCTGTAATCATAAATACATTGTTGATGATAATGTATTGTTATAAATACCATAAAGGCGCATTGTGTACATTTCAGTAAGCACGTGATATATATTGATACGGTTCCGTTTATGTGCAATCAATACATTTTATTGTGCCGTTCATTGATGAGGAGATAATCAAACAAACACGAGTAGTATCAGGTGAGTTAAAAGCAAAAATGAAATAGGAAGTCTCGGGTGTAAAACTGTATTGTGCCTCGATTGTAAAACGTGGAAGACAATAACAACAAAGGCTCGTGTGCATGCAAACTTTCAGGAACTCATTTAAGTGTTGTTAATCAAATCAATGATCAAAAGAATCAATTGCGGTACCTTGTAAATGTATTTGGGGAAATACTTCTTCCTAATCTTAGTACCTGCTAAACTTGGTTGATTATGGATTAAGTACCCCGATTCATACCGAACAACACGCGTTTTATGACTGGCACAACAGACGCTGAATTGTTCTCCAAGTATCATTGGTTAACGATGAACGTAGGAATCTCTAAGACGTTTTATGATACAAATATAACCATAAAAATCAACATCATAGAAAGCCTGTAGATATCGTCCTAAAATGCTTCAGTTAAATTATTTACTTAATACGTTTCAATTAGCCTACAACTTCACTAAATCTGTAATGCTTCAGTAAGCTTAAAACCTTACTTAGTACGATTCAAATGCACTAAATAAGCTTCTGTAAGCATTCAACTTTACCAAATACGCTTCATTTACCGTTTAACTTGAGTAAATATGCTTCAGTTAGCCCAACATTTTACTTAACATATTCATGTAGCCAAAACCTTTACTAAATATATATTCAGTTTCAATACAACTTTACTTAATACGCTTCAATTAACCTTAAACTGTAATAAATACATCTTTAGCTACTTTCAGTAAATACTCACTTTACTCAATACGCTTCAGGTAGCCTTCAACTTTACTAAAATAATCAACAACTAGAAATACGAGTTAAGGAAGCCTCTATTTAAAACAATAGTTTGTCGGTGCAGAAAGCCTGTCAAAGTAAATACTGAACTGCACCATAGGGTCATTTCAGCCATTTAAAACTCAAAGTAGTACTTCATTTAACATTTAACGAAACTGCATGTCTGAAGTGTTTCAAAACGTAGAAGAAAGTACAGTGAAAACGGAAAGTGGCCTACAAAACCCTTCGAAACATTTCAAATTTACAACATTGGTTGCAACAGAAATGATATCCCCGCTTCGACGCTATGGCAAACTTTGGCGGCTGATATTCCAAAAGAGTTACTCAACAACTATCTCTAGAACTAGTATTAACACACGGAGTTAGGAAACAACTGTTTAAAATTCAGTTCGCCGATGCAGAAACCTAAATATAGCAAACCATTTGCTTCATCATAATGGCCGTTTCGTTAATAAGGACTCATCAGTGACACTTAAGGTCAACGGAATGAAAATGCGAGTCTAAAGTGTTCTGAAACACATGTTAAGGTACGGAGAAGAGGACATGTGCGAATAAAACCCCTCAAAGCAGCATACATTTACAACGTATGGCTTTAAAAGATAATGTATTCTTAAACTGGTATCCATTTAAAACCGTGTTACAATAAATTCAAGCTGTAAGATAACAGCCAACCTCGGGGACTAATAGTCCTCCAACAGAGTCAACCACCTTGTAACGTGAAATAAGCACTAGAAATAGGTATGAAGCAAGGAACAGCTTTTTAACAAGAAATAGGTATGAAGCAAGGAACAGCTTTTTAACAAGAAATAGGTATGACGCAAGGAACAGCTTTTTAACAAATTTAATTTGTGCAGAAAGCCAATGAAGTTGATAGGATACTCTGTTTGTCCATTTAGGACTCCTCAGTGGTGAATGAAAATCCTTGTTTAAATAGGCTTCAATAAAATTATATTTTTACTGTTAAGAAAGCAACTATGTTACAACAGAAGCGAATCTTCCAATACGAACATTCTCAGGATTTCTGCAATATCATAGATTGCCCCATCCCCCAATAAGCAGCTGCGGCTAAAGCAAAGTTTCATAATATCAAATATTTTCTAGTCGTTATAAATCACATGGATTCTGTTTTTGTTTTCATTTTTACGCGTACACTTTATATATTAAGTTGCAAATGCCAAACTGTTTTATATACCATTTCGGTATCAAAGTATTCCTCCAAGAAAAAACCCTTAGCTTAAATAAAAAAGCATTGCCATGAGTTACAACATTTACAGGTCGTAAGGATAAGAAGACAAGACAATCGCATATATGTATTCCTCTTTTCTATTCATAGAAACTGCAAGTCATTATCAACAGATACTTTTTCTTTTTTGTCTGTATGTATACATATATATTCACCGAGATTATCATTTAGAGTATTGATATTCGCTTAGTATTTAATTTTGCGCTATCTTTGTTGACCGCGAATATAGCGTTGAATTTTAAATCCAATGCGATTATTACCATATATACAGGACATAAATCGGCGGTGTTCAATGAAAAAAGGATAATTAAAGTAATGTAGAATGCAATAAAAATGTATTTATGACACATTTATTCTAATTATTTTACAGTATTCAATAAGAGTGGATATTTAAGTTAACTGAGAACTGAATGCTTTTTTAACAAAAGACCGATGTTTACGCTATGTTTGTACGTACCCAAACGATGACATCAATCTAGAAAACGCTTTCAAATTATGTAGACCTCATTATTAATACCTATTATCCCTAAAATTCAATAGTGATACGAAATTTATACTTGTCGGTGTTAATCATGAAATACAATGCAATACATGGAGGGAAATAAGCAAACATACACCCGAATAGCACAGGATCCATTATAGTAACGAATGCACACAAATAATGGCTTATAATTCAAAACATAGCCAGGTCGTGCAATTGTATATCAATTTATATTTCATACATTTTTGTTCCATGACAGGTCGTCGATATTAATGATTAAACTTGAAGTCATTACAGAGACTATTTTTTACTTTAATTTTCTTAATGTTTACTTAATTTTTATGTAGTCCTTCTTAAATACAATGTAATTGTATTTATTGTGTATTATCCATAACATCATTCAATGGTAAGAATCAAACATTAACAAGGAAACTAACTCATCCATAAAACTATCTAACTAATCCAATTAAAAAAAAACCGTCAGACACCAAGAACTATGGGGGGAAAGCAAGAAACCGTCACATTCGTAGAATGAAAGATTCACAGAAGTATCCTGAATACGGAAAATGTCACATTCATAGGATTATAGAAAAAGTAAAAAAAAAAAAAAAGAAAAAGAAAAAAAAAAAAGCCACACAGAAATGCATTTACCAATACAGTTATACAAAAAACAACTAGCAAAAACGTTATCAAGTCTGCCTTTGTCAATACAGTGGTTCGAAAATAAAATATCCATGAAGAAATATTCTATTGAATCGACATCGAAATAGAGGATACTAAATGGGCGTTAACATTATATCAATCGTTCATTTTTATTTTTTCTGCTATTTAAATACGTGGCAGTTTTAACAACGGATCATTGCCTTTATTTTATAATAAAACAAATGTAGTTTTATAAAGAAATATAAAAATTTTAAGGTTGAAATATCTTAAACACGCGCTTCCTAACTTCGTATCTGTGTTGATTATTTTGCTTAACAAAGTGATTGACTCTGGTGATTGAGAATCAGTCCCGAAGGTTAGCTGGATTTTATTCTGGTAAGGTTTACATCAAATATGATTTTAAGAATGAATTACCTGTTTAGCCAAAAGTTGTAGCAATGCACTATTGTTACTATGGTAGGGTATATAACAGAAACTGATAAATACATTAAAGTTGAATTTTTTACTTTTTTATGAGGCAAAAAATGAGCCATAACGCCCCGAGTCCTTTCTGATGCTATAATAGGATTGTTATGTTATCAGTTATAGGATTATCAGCATCAGAAACACATTTCTATTTAATGTAAAAGTGGAACGTTTCGCGTTGTCACCGTTTAAACCTATACCATCTATAAATAAGTATTTGCGTGCGTATATTTTGGCACGAATTTATGCAACGCGAAAAACGCAAACATTTAAAAACCGCGAATATTTCCACTATAACAGTTAAATATCAAAAAAATATTTCCCTGTGCTAAAGGGCTATTGGCAACTGCACTAAGGAAGACATTTCGCTGACACTACAGAGGATATACCTTAACAACACAATGCTTACAAAGACCAATCAATACAGACAGCTCTATCTATTGAGACAGGCATCCTTGGTATAAGGTCTGCCATTAAAAAACGTGACAGATTATTTCATAGATAATTAACTACAGGCGACATCTTACAGTGTAGACAGGTTTCACTGTAGTTTAATATAGGTGACAGCTTCAAACAGTGAGTCTCTGGACACATTCTGATTTAATCTCTAAGGTAGAATATAATGTCAACATACCAGGCGAATTAAAAACGCAAAGTTACTTAAACATCAATACATTCACATCTAATTATAGGTATAAAATATGTCCATAAATAAGTTTATACTTCAACAGTTCAGGCGTGTTACCTGACCGAATATAAGTACCGTACATGTATGATTGTTATGTGTGATACATTGCTTATGTTCTACATTTATTTAGGTGTTTGGCCTCATTAGTCGTTCCAAGGCATGGCATCAGTTCTCCAATACTCAGTATCATTGCTGGCCTCTCTCAGCTAACGACGCTAATTCACAGCCTTATGACCCATGTCCAGGTAAGTCTGCCTTCTCTGTACTAACGACGCTAATTCACAGCCTTATGACCCATGTCCAGGTAAGTCTGCCTTCTCTGTATGACTCATGTCCGGATAAGTCTGTTTTCCCTGTACTCACGACGCCAATTCACAGGAGTATGACCCGTGTCCGTGTAAATTTGACTTCCCTGCTTTAACGACGCTAATTCATAGGTTTATGAACCGTGTCCAGGAACGTCAGGCTTCCTTTCCTAACGACGCCAATTAACCAAGGTGCGCGTGCATAACGAACTATATATTTTATATATAAATATTCGAAGGGCTATTCAGAGTAATCAAATTATGATTTAAAAGCTATTAAAAGAAAGACAATAGTGTTGTTAACAGTGTTTTCCCAAATTTTCTGATATATCGGTGAAGATTCATATTCTATAATATCCTAGCAACAACGGCAACCGATGTTACCAACCTAGCAACCAATTCGACTGTGTCTTCCTTCGTACAGTAGTTAAACAATTTTTCGGATGTTAATATAAGAATTAACCATCCTTTTGACAGCGTATACGGTAGTATGAACGCAGTTGGCAACGAGCATATCTATAGTGTACGTAAGCGCTCCATAAAGAATATGTGCGTTCATGCAACCGTATTTGCCGTCAAATTGAAGGTCAATACTAAGATATAACATACATATCATACAAAATATGTTATTCAAGTAAATTTGCACATATCGCAAATGTATAATGCACGTGGTATCGTTCCACCTTCATACTTCCATGGCACATATCTCTCTCTCACACACTCACACTTGTTGCTATAAGCGATATGCGCGAACATGAAGATCACTTACTGCCCTTTTTGATGTACACCTGTTAAACAAAACAAAATGAATTATGTGTATGTATATACGTGTTTGTATGTGTGTTACATCACCTCTTTACCTGCGTCCAGTAAACAGTTAGATGTATCGATCCGTCAGTGTAAGTTGGTATGGTAACTGGATTTTGTGAAAGGTAACTGTAATTACGTTCACGCTTCACGTAACTTCTGCACAATACATAAGTGATGCAATATAGAATTACGTAAACACCCGTTGTTCATTTAATTACAATAAACTATATGTAAATTAGACAGGAGTGAATTATGTAAATTGAACAAAAAAGATGTAAACGTATCAAACTAGCATAGTGTTAACATACAATGACATCGACAAGCCAATGAAGGAGTGAGGTTCAGAGTAAACCGATCAGGTTATAACGGTTGACGTCATCGTCACTTATAACACCACGCTTCCCATAGTCCCAAGATATCAAAAAATACTTTCTACTGCAAGTACAATTTCAAAACCTGATGGGGACTGCCGAGGAATGAATATATCAGTAAACATACGTATCAAGAACTTCAAATGGACATCCATTCTGAATAGGCTGTACAACTCATGTAAATTAAGTGTTGAAACATTTTAAAATCCAGAGAAAGCAAATAGTCAAAATAACATCTTGTCCTCTTACAAAAACCTAGGGAGACACAATTGCAACAGAACTAACATCCTATAACCCTATTAAAAAATCATAGAAGATATCAGGACAGAAGAAATGACATCTTACACCTCCATGAGAAACCTTTAGAGACACAAAGGAATTGACATCTTACACCTCCACGGGAAACCTTTGGAGACACAAAGGAATTGACATCTTACACCTCCACGGGAAACCTTTAGAGACACAAAGGAATTGACATCTTACACCTCCACGGGAAACCTTTAGAGACACAAAGGAAATGACATCTTACTACCCCAACATAAAGACCGAGAAGACAACAGAAATTAACGCTTTAATCCCACAAATACTAATGGAGACTTTAAGGCCTATAACAACACTACAAAAACAAAAACAGGAAAAAAACTTGAGGAGACACCATGATAAAATTAATTGATATCCTAAACCCCACGAGTAACCGGAGGGACACCATAACAAAATAAATTACTCTCTGAACCCGAAACTGGAAGCAAAGTTTATTACTTTGGAGGAATAAGCGTTTTCTGAACAACTTGTGTTGTACAAAATTATTCAACAAAGTTTCTGGCATGGAATGTTCACATAATCTTTCTGAAACAGTTCAATTATAACATTATTTCTGTACATGTAAATAAACTTCATTGCACCTAGATTAAATAGTCATAGCACGTTACGTTACATAATCGTTATGACATTACTGTGGTAAGCCTAGGGATAATACGCGTGAGTAAACAGGCTGCAAGGCTAATTCAAAGAATAAAAATATCAATTATATCCATATTACAAAGTTAATCACATTCACAGCGGTAACCTATCAAGGAAAAGTGAATCCAATCAATTTTGAAGTATATGCTTAGTTGTGTGATAAAACGGGTGTTTACACCCATAAAGAATATCACTAATGACAGATCACACAGGGAAAAGTCAACACGGAGCGTCAACATTGTTTTACCGGTATTGTCATGTAGTGAACAGATAATGTATGCATAAGGTAGATCAAGTTGTATAGTTTTATAGTCAGTTATTTCTATTTCATAGATCTTCGGGTCCATTTTATTTAATCACTTAATGATTGAACATGTTTATAGATACTGAGAATGATCTTACCTTTTTACAAATTTGTCACAGATACTTAAACAAAATAATTCAAGTCAAATTTAATTTGCGGTAAGTGCCAATCTTTAAAACATATAAAAGATGTTTGTTTTCCACGATTTTACGTGAAATGTTGACGGGTACCACTTATGGTGCAGGAAACAACAGCAACGGCACGTTATCCCTTAATTCATCGGATCATTTAGCTATACCTGCAGGCGTTTAGTACCCTTGCATATTTGATTCATCTCTCTATATATTTGATCAATTTTCAAAATTCACTTGTTTCTTCCAATTTGTAAAATTATATTGATTAACGTTGAAAACAGGTGTAGACTTGAGTTGGATTGAACCTCCACCCGATACTGTGACGGAACAGGAGGACTTTAACACCACAACACAGCTCATTCTACAGCCAAGCTTTTACTCGTGGGCCGTGGGACTCGGCAAGTTCAGCAACGCAAACGGAAGTGTGGGCATTAGGTTCGTGTTTCCAATGTTTGCATAACACGATACGCATGCTTTCCTTTCAGCGAACTACTTCAAAAATACTTAATTCCCTCTGTGCCAAAGCAAAGTGATCAGTTGATAGTCTATTTAATTGCAGTTTTAACATATTCTACATTGTATTTTCATGGTCTTGATCAGGTTCATGTTTTATTGTCATAGTTTTTATCAGTTTCTACATTATATTTACATAGTGTTTATAAGGTTATCTTTTTTCATCTCTATAGATTTTAGCAGATTCTTCATATTATTTCCATAGTCTTTATCAGATTATACATTATGTTTACATAGTTTTTATCAGATTCTACATTGTGTTTACATAGTCTTTATCAGGTTATCTTTTTTCATCTCTATAGATTTTAGCAGATTCTTCATATTATTTCCACAGTTATGTTTCCATAGTCTTTATCAGATTCTACATTATGTTTACATGGTCTTCATCAGTTTCTACATTATGTTTACATAGTCTTTATCAGATTCTATATTATGTTTACATGGTCTTTATCAGTGTCTACATTTTGTTTACATAGTCTTTATCAGTGTCTACATTTTGTTTACATAGTCTTTATCAGTGTCTACATTATGTTTACATAGTCTTTATCAGATTCTACATTATGTTTACATAGTCTTTATCAGATTCTACATTATGTTTACATGGTCTTTATCAGTTTCTACATTATGTTTACATAGTCTTTATCAGATTCTACATTATGTTTACATGGTCTTTATCAGATTCTACATTATGTTTACATGGTCTTTATCAGATTCTACATTATGTTTACATAGTCTTTATCAGGTTTTTTTTTTATCTCTATAGTCTTGATCAGATTCTACATTTTGCTGCCGAAGTCTTCCACATTTGCACATTCTTCCCGTTGTTTTTATCATGTTCAAAATTGATTTCCAGTCTTTTTCACATTCTTAATTTTATTTCCATGGACCTCATCAGGTTCTACATCTAACAATGCCATATTTTTATCAGATTCTATGTTTTTCATATAGTCCATATCGAATTCTACACTGTGATATATGACAAAAGGAAATTTAGCTTCATTCATATTCATTTGATTTGTGTAATTGTATAGACATGATATTGTGATAGGGACTCGGTTTGAATCTGCTTGTCCTACTCTTAACGTTGCCTTGTGTGTTTCCTTCCGCCAGTGATGCCAGTCTTGCCCAGCAGTGGTGCGAGACGACAACATGTCCCATTGCGTCCCTAGCAGCACAAGACAACTGCTGTATCCACCACATGAACATCCACAGTTGTCCCATGGACGGGACACTGGACGTGTGTGGGCCTTGGATCCCGCCAAACGGCCAGGTCTTCACGCACTCCAATGTCCTCGTCGGGTCATCCGCCCAGGCAAACTGGACTAACTACGTGGGGGGTCTTTACGTCACTGGGCAGACTTCTATCATTGCCCACTTCAAAGTAGCCGGCATCAGTATAGCGCTCATCAAGATGGTGAAAGTTCTGCCCAAAGCAGGTCCTGTAAATTGTTCTCCGTAATACTAGTTGTCAATGTATCAGCAAAATGCTATTTCAGCTATGCAACAAAGTAAATATAAGGGAATGTTTCTAGTCGCCGTGTTGTTTCATACCGGCATTACAATTATAAGCACAAATACCGTGCCAAATTTTGCGCTCTACGACATAATGTCATCTTTTTATTATTATTCGATATAACATACAAATGTCCGTCATCAGAGAAACAGTAAGCATTAGTTTGTAGTTATATACAATTATAAATATGTTATACAAATTGTCCACTTTTCTACATTGTCCAATCGTTATTGACACTGTTTGGAGAATATCTTTGTAGTTAAAGACAAAATCAAATAAAAAGAAGAAAGAATAAATAAATCCATGTTTTTTCCTCAGTGTGCGGTGATGGTAAGTGTGAGCCGGAAGAGACGTGTACCACGTGTGTAGCCGACTGTGGGTCGTGCCCACTGGAGCCGTGGGCATTGGCCTTGATAGTCCTTGGGGTATTGACAGTTATCCTGGTGTTTGTAGGCCTCCTGCTTGTGAGTCTATTAGTATATGTCTTCTTCTTGAGTTTGCAAAGGTTGCACATATCGAAGCAGTCGCAACCGACTTAAGAGTACCGTGTTAACCGTTTGTAAATTCTGAGCAACATAGGAGCTCCATGCAACGTGTCTATAACGATTTCGAGACTGACATATTATTTCTAAATAATACTATTTGTAAATGACGCTCAACATAAGAGTTTGATGTTATACTGTGTGTAAATTCCGAGCAACATAAGTGTACCATGTAATGTGGCTGTAGAGATTTCGAGACCAAGAGCAATGCTTAGAACTTCCATCTGAAGGTGTAGAAATTGGGTCCGAACCAATGTGTAAGACAGCTCCGCGTGGTTGACTTGTTACATCTATACATTTTATGTCATCTTTTAATTTTCAAATCTTTATTTTTGTTGGCATAGTTTAACTGTAATATTTTAACATTTAACGCAATATTTAAGTTGTTACAATTTTATATTTAATGCCATCTGTTAATTGTTGCGTCCTACATTTAATGTCATATTTCAATTGTTACATTTTTACTTTTAATGTCATGTTTTAATTGTTACATCTTTACTTTTAATGCCATGTTTTCATTGTTACATACGTACAATAAATCTGTGACATGTTCCACTTTCCAGAAAATACAATATCAGAAGAGGAAACTTCTCCTAGACGAAAGTTGGATTTATCAATACGATGAAGTTTTTCAAGGTAATGCTCACAATGAATAAAATAGAACCTTTCCAGTCGAATTAAGAACGTAAACTAGATATTTAAATGCTATTTTTATTTTAAATCTCATTCGTCTTTAATACTAAGCAGCTCTAATGGTATGTTCACATTTTTCAATGGCAACCAAAATTTACTATATTTATTTGAAAACATTCTATTTCTCGCTGTAACACAATTTGAAAGTTAAGCTTATGGAACAAAACGTTAAAAATGCGTATTGATTTATAAAAGTATTCTAGCAAGGTTTGCAACGCATGTTTTTATTGGATACGGATTAATTCCTAATTTGTTATAGAATCATGGTTCTGATATGTTAAGTCCCGCCTGGTTTTACTAAAACCACGCCCCGATTCTGAAAAAAAACTACAGTGACCAAATTGGATGACGCACTTACACATCCGAAAATACACATGAAGCGACTCCCATACGCGAAAATCTCAGTATTGTAATGAATTTAACACAACACCAACATACTTCTTAGTATAATATCTCATGTCAGAACGTTAAACTTGTCAAACACACTGACAGGAATATGGTAGAATCCTGACAATATTAATCCAAATCTGCCATATATGACTATCCAAAAAAAAACGATAGGGTGGTCGGGTGGTGCAGTGGATAGCGCACTTGCCTTTCACCAAGGCGGCCGGGGTTCGATTCCCCGATCGGACATGAAAAAGTCGGGGTCACCTGCCCGACCACGTGGGTTTTTTCCGGGTACTCCGGTTTCCTCCCACACGCGCTAACATCCGGGCCAACAAGAGTGATTAATATAAGTTGAAATATTTTTTCATAATTGTTGAAAAATTAAGAAAGTTTTTATATATCCAAAAATTCTGCCTCATCAGCAAAACATCGAGCACGTGCCAGAGCCAAAAGATCGACTTTTGAAAGTTTCTGATTAGTCACTTTGCTGTAGAGTGACACGTATGATCATGACACTGATATTAAATAAAAACCTTCTACTATGATTTCCTATATAGCTGTGGAGAGATCAATATGTTGTCTAAAAAATATAAACGAAATGTTTGCTGGTATGTCAGAATGGGGATAGTGGGTTGTTTCTAGTGTCTATATGATGGATTAGAACATAAATGGCCATTTGGTTACAACTCTGTTTTATCGACTGTTACACAGCCTGGGTTAAATCTTTCCGGTCCTCGCATCACTTCGCTATGGCGGTCCTAAACCTATTAATTTCCATTGGAATTTGTTAGAATCATATAGTGACAATAACATGCCAAGGCCAACACTAATGTATAAAGGATTTTATCGTTTATTTATTTATATCTTATTGTTTAAATTCTGCTATTTATCACTGCAAACATACGTTGACGTAGGGATGCGCTCATGGATATGATTATTTAAGTCAATACTTTGCGTTTGTATCCATTACTCTACTATAAGTTTAGATCAATAATTTAACTCTGCATTCACATCCACAAATACTGAAAGGGTAAGGCAACGCAGGGGAAACATTTGAGATGATTTAATGTTATGTATTTTAATGTTATATACAATATTTATATATTTGTATAAAAATCCATCTTTGATAAAGACAAATACTAAAATGTCATTAGATTGTGACCGATAACTCACGAGTAATTGAAGCACATTTGACTGTACCCCCAATACCACTGTACCGCAATACCACTGTACCCCCAATACCGCAAAGTGAAGTCGACTGACTTGTCAGTATTTCATATGAACCCTCGCGCGTCTGTCACAACCCTCTTGTGATTCGAGTCCATTCGTGCATTTATCCTTAACAGGGAAATATTGTTCCACTCTTCCAACAAGGCATTCCTGAGTTGGTCGAAAGTAGTGGGGCATTCAGACCCTCCCTTACCCTCCTGTCAAGTTCGTCAACAGATGTTCGATTGGGGACAAATCTGGACTACACGGTGGCCAGTCGAGTGGGTTAGGTACATGTAGCAGTGTACAGTAGATGGTTGTGGCCATGGGTGATATTTTTGTTAAATGGCTAACCCCTTTATAATGATATGTAAAAGAAAATATAAAAAAAAACTGTACTTAAATTTGTGTAAGCATGATGAAGTGGGCTATGTGAGCTTCACATTTGTAAAAATAAAAAAATATAAATTTGGTTCGAAAACAACATTTTGGCCATAATCCGAAAGGGTGCCTACACATGAAAAGCTAGCTTTACAGGAAGTAAAATTTTGACATCAGCACAAGACGCAAAATTGCAAAAAATCAATTTTGGCAACTTTAATGGGACCCAGATAATTCTGCTACCAAGTAGGTAATCTTTAATTTCAGACAGAACTTAGGAAAAAATTACTAGTTGCGGGGGTCAAAATTTGGGTCAAAAATAGCATTTTTTGGCATTTTTGGGTAATTTTTGATGTGGTAACCATGGTTTTCACACAAGTGACATACATAGAAAAAAGAGGTTTATACACTTCTCAGT
>JAUMHH010207650.1:0-12955 GCA_032359455.1 Chlamys rubida
TTGCCTAGTTGTACCTTTGTGCCAAGTTTGAGGTTGCTGCGTGAAATAGTGTGGAAGAAATGGCCCGGACAAGATCTTAGTGGACGGACGGACGAGGCGCAAACCTATAGTCCCCTCCGGTTCCCGGTGGGGGACTAATAAAGGATGTTACATATTTCATGAAAAAAAAAAAATTAAAGTAAAGTATCACATTCTTGATAGAGAAACTGTTAACAAATGTAGGATCACATACAACCCTATTAAATCATTGTTCACCAATCAGTGGCCATGCCAGGCTGTACTTACAGCTGTGATAATGGACGTTGTCTTGAGGATGGCTACTATTGTGCCCTGGTGGATAACAATCAAGTTCTTGTTGTCATCGGCGGCCATGATGTAACTTGACATGTGGCCGTGGTGGTTGACTAATTCAGCGGCCAAGAGACTCCGTACAGAAATGGTCTGCTTTGGGTTCTTGTGAAAATGTAATGCATCTTGTATTAAGCCAATTAAGCAATATTTAAAGCATAAAAGCACAAAAAGTAAGATCACAAAAGTATGTGTATGTTAACAGGACTCAAGTAATAACTTTATTGAGAGGGGAAGGGGGGCACAGGAAGGCATCTTTGGTGACCTCCATCCCCCTTTACCTAAGTCAATAATCATTATGAACCCCACAACCCACACAGATCAATCACTAACTAGGCTAATTTTGAAATCAAGTTGAAATCTGCATGGTAGTTTTGGAGGGGCTCCGTAAGTGTCAGTCACTTTATTTAATTTTTTGATACCTTAGGTCTCTATGGGCTAAATTATGCTGACAATTAACCCCCAATTTTCTAACTTTGATATCGTCAAATTACCTAAGCACGAATACTTAACAACAAATGTTTAAGAAATTCTAAAATGACTGTGATTATAAGATATTTAAGAAATTTTGTTGAACTCACAAAAAAATGCTTTGATTGAATTAATTTACCATGTTGTTACCCAAATCATGGAGGTTGATACGCCACAGCTCACTAGAGGGCAGCACCCCACTGATCACTCCAGCCTCTGTACTCATCACTATCACAATATTTCCCGCTAAAACAGATACATCAGTATGAACAGGAAACAACAGCATAACAAAGACAATTCAGTATTTCTTTCTTGTTATAAGACATCACTAATAGACTATTCAATATATGTTAAAGCAAACAAAATATGTATCTTACCTTCCATTCTGCACTTAACATTTTAATTACCGATAAGTTACATACACCCTCCCCAACCCCACAACTCACAGAGTCCAGTCAAATGATTAGTACAACACAAAAACATTGTTAATAGACAGAAGGTCAGACATAACAGATAGGAAGTCTTCTTAACAGATAGCATTTGAAGGGGGAAGCATTAATAGACAGGTCTTTAATTAAAGGCATGGTTTCCGAGCTAAAGATCCTGTAACTATTCTACCAAATGCCCAAGGATGCTGAGGTTTTCTTCTAAAGGGGATATTCCTAAAATAGGTAAGCACATGATGGTACTCTGTAACGATACACTATATTTTAAAGTTTGATCGGAATATTCCCACGGCATTAAAGTAAACCACTATTTTATTCAGTGATATTTTTTAAGACTATAGAAGTAGGGGGCACACAGGTAACTGTTGTTTATTACAAAAAAAAAGACTTTTAAATAAAGTAAATGTGGTAAAGCCTCGTACTTTTGTCTTTGTCGACCTGGATTGAGCTGATGCTGGATTCAGCTATGCTCTGTCGACACAGGATCTGTTGACTACAGAAAACAGTCATGATTCCACAGGAATCGGCCACTATCAGATCATTGTGATAAAACTTCGTCACGTCATGAATGGCCATCGCCTGAATTGGTCCACTTTTTGTCTCCAAAGTCGTCTTGGAAAAAAAAAAAAAATATATATTAACACACGTACCGGTATATCAAACAGGTACCAGAGGTATTTAAACAATTTTTATACTATGTAGCAGTTCCATTTATTTCATTGATGAAAGTACATTTTTTGGTTTAATATTGTTGGACTGTAAGAGTCAGTATTTGCCATATATGACCTCTAAGTTTATAATCTTGAACCACTGGTCAAATTATGTCTGATCAGTCACAAACATCAGCATTTTTTTGGGAACTAACGAGTTATCATCAGATCTCGAGCAGTTGTACTGTTCTTTGTTTATCTATAATGGTTTCTTTTACCTGTTGAGATTTTAATCCATCAGCAGAGGACAGGTCATAAAGTCTGATAATGCCATCTTCACCTCCGAGAGCAAGTGTCAGTCCGCTCTGTCTAGATGTATATCAGCCAAAAGCAAGAAACAATATCAGTTCAAAATGTGTCATCATACATGCATGTACATTGTATATCAGAACTATATCTATATGTTATGTTATATGCTGGACAATAGGTGCTGTGTTTTTTTCTGCCTAAATTTTCCTTCTACATGAATTGGGAAAATATGGCATTATTTTCATTGAAAGATTCATATTCCTAATTTTTCTTTATTTGGGAAAATAATACACTTTTTTCACTAGGAAACCAGTCCGTATCGGACTGTAAAACTAAGCTAAAATCAAGGAATGATTAGATTAAACTTTCTATGTTGTGTATTTAAGGGACCCCGGATGTTGTACATATTTTACTTTTCCACTTGCTCAACATCTCAATCTGGTATAATTACAAAACAGCAGACCTAATCATATTAACGACAGATTTCCATGCCATGTCATAAAACTAAAACAGATGTTTTTTTTTTTCAATACAAGCACATGTGCCTGTGGAGAGATATACACACAGGTACTAGCCTCGTGATTAGATTATGGGTGTATTCAATACTATTGACAGACGAGGTGAGTACCACAGGGACCTGAGAATTTGTTACAGCTACATTTGGACCATATTTTAAACTAAGGTGTTTGGAGTAATTTTACGCATTTCGATCAATTTTCTATAAAAAAATGATGATAATATGCGAGTTACTCGTAATTTGTTACAGCTATATTAAACTCGTATACTACCATCATCGTGGTGGCATTTTTACCGAGAATTGATCCAAACTCCATAAACGTGTAAAATTACTCTAAAAATTCTGTAACTGTAAAATTCTCAGGTCCCTGTGGTTAGTATCTGTGGTAGGCTCCTATATCTACATGCTAAATAATATGACCGTGAGTTTATCAACTGGATACCTGAACAGTGTACCTAGACACAAAGTATTAAACCGGAAAGTTGTCGTGTGATCCCATAGATGTCGAATACACACACTTTCTGTGCTTTCAACTTTCTTCATTTTCCCACTTTTTCATTCCATCACTCGATTCCTCCCTAATCACTCCAAAAAACCCGAGGAGTACTGAATGGGTTTCGAAGAAGGGAGGTAATCCATTTAATACAGGTAGTATGTAAGTAAAGTTCCATCTAATTTCTGCAGTGTTCTACTTTTTATGTTATTTTCGAACATCTACATTCCAATTTTAAAACTTAAAGATAATAAGATGGATAGAAAAAAGAAGCATCGATATTTGCTAACATATCTGAAATAAAATCTCACTGACTAGACTCTATATTGAAAAACCAAACAGTCCGACATCACATACTTCTACTTTGTAGTGACCGCCTTCAACACGCTGAAGTTTAAGTCACTTGGACTACGCCTGGCTTAGAGGAACACTATTTACAGTAAAAAGTTTGATTTTTTTTAAATCAAAAGCGATTTAACTTTATTTGCATAGTTGATAACACATTTTTATTTTTATTTTTTTTATGATAATTATGATAAAACTATTTACACATGATAACTTTACTATCATGACTATAGGTGTAAGTTGAGACAGCTGCTTTGAACGACTCAACAGAATCTCTCATCACAGTGCTCAGTGGAAGGCTGTTCCAGGTTTTAATAGTCCGTGGAAAAAAAGATTGTCGTCGGATTTGAGTTCTGCAAGATGGAATTTGATAACAGAGTGAGTGTGTGTGTCGTGACTGTCTAAGAGGTTGTATTAATCTGTTTGTTTTTGTGATGGCAATTAGTTGGTATGATATTTTATAGAACATGACAAGGCGGGCATCTGTTCTCCTGTGTACTAGGTCTCTCCATTTTAGATTATTTATCATGTCACCAACACTTGAGATGTTTCTGTGTCGGTTAGTGACAAATCTAGCGGCCCTACGTTGTAACTTTTCAATTTTGTATATTGTAAAACATCCCAATATGTGAAAACATGAAAAGTACATTAAATTCTTTATTTACTGTGTGGAAATGACCGACGTCAAGGTCACAGCAAGAGGTCAATTGTTAATTCATCGTAATTTTGTCCCTTTCTCTTCAAAACTTCTTCTTGGCTCATAACATAACTTGTCGAAATTTACCACATGACAGAAAGATTTGTTGCGTGCAAATTTGGTCCGCACCCCCAAATGCATAGCTCATGATGACGGTGTTGCGAACCACTGTTGTGTTTGTGTTACCAAAGTCACAGGAGGGAGACTGTCCAATGTCATACAATGTATCTTCATAATTATGCGAACATGACTGGATGGCTGAACGCCCTTTTATGAAACACCTACACAAGGAGTCATGAACATATCAATTCTATAAATACTAAGGAAGACAGTCCTGAGTTTTTGTGTTTCATCACGGAATTAGATTCTAAGTCTGTGGTTTCATCAACAGCACACGTATGTAAACAGAAAGGTATAAATATTTAATTTATACAACATTTGCATAATTTAGAAGTTTCTGATTTTGATGACAATAAAAAAAAATAAAATAAATATAAACCCCTAAAAGTATGCTTTATAGTGAAAAGTAAGTAATATGAGAGGTCTTATTAAATAAATTAGTTATCACCTGAACAAATTTCTACAAGATATGAGATATTTTGTATGATTTTATTTCTTTATTTATATCTTACACTTTGTTTATTTTATATACATTAAAGCAGTATATGAGATACATGTACATTATATTATGACGAGATATTTGTAAGACATATCTAGCCAAGTGCAACAAGTCAACAGATATGTATACATGTGCATATTAAATATGCAATTTAAATAAAGATTAAAAAGACAAAAACGAATTGTGGATACAATATTTTATGAGTTTACAAATTCACAAGCAATTTGTTATATGTGTAACTCTTGATTATTCTGTTAACTCATGCTTTAATTTGTACACACAAGTTTCCTTTGTATACAGTACAATTGCTATCTCATTGAACAATAACCTAATATGATATTTCGAAATTTGATCCCTTATCTGCAGGATGCTATAATTTGTAAACATGAATTTCCACATTAAATGTTTCACACTCATTTTCATAAATAACTGCTTTGTAAAAAAGTTTCCAACATTCAATTATGCATGTTAAATATATTTCCCACATTAAATAATTGAAAACCAGTTTCCCACATTAAATGTTGTATCATGTATTCCTCACTATAATTGATATTTAACATGTCTCCCTAATAAACTGTATTATAAATGATGCAGTGGAAACATGACATTTCCCATATTGTGTTTTGAAAATATTGGTTTTACACAATATACAATATGCTATTAAGTAAATACACATTTCCCACAATAAAAAGAATGATTTGTAAATACATTAAATAATTCAATACATTTCCCACACTAACTGGTGGCTTTGTTGATCCTTATTTGTTACATGTGTTTCCCACATTAACCCATTCACCCCTATGTTACTTTAGTAGACTCTACCATGCATTGATCTGGATGAGTCCATTTTGGTCTACAGGGGTGAAAGGGTTAACTGATATTCTAAACATATATTTTCCTTATGAAATGTAATATCTTAAATGTGTTTTCTCATGTGAATTTGTAATTCAAAATTAAAATATATTATATTCAGAAAACACATTTTCCATTGTAAATAATGTTGATAAATAGAATGATAAATAATGTTTAACATTTATTATTGAACATGAAAATATCAGAAGAGGTTGTGACGTATCCTCCTGCTTGGGAAATATTGTTGATAAAGTAGACATTTATATGCATACGATACCATATTATATTAACAAATAAAAACTCTAATTAGATGAATATTGATTTAAATAATTATGATGAACAGAAATTTTCAATCAATATCCATCACCAACATAAAGTAATGCTTTCAAAATTCACAAATATATAATTACAGATCCTTATGATCTAAATTCACAGATGTAACTCAGACAGTAATTATCGAGTTAAATACGATGATATATAACTTGATACAGGAATCTTAAAGATACAGACAAGACAGAATTGTATGTACATTTAAATTATATCACATCACTGACCTTCAGTTGAATTGCTATGCTTTCAAAAATATCATTCTGGAATTCTACAGCACATTTAAGCATGTCTGTTTTCTCTGCACAGATCATAATACGTGGGTTCTGTCACTGTTATCACCCACTGAGAATGACTACCTTCTACTGAATTAAAGATAAACTCAATCACTGTAGTTGATGTACAACAAGAACAAGATGAACATATAAACAAAGAGACTAATATGAAGTTTATTCCCACTTACAACAATAGTGTTGTAATAAAGTTAGGTCATCAAACAATAATAATATTTAACAACACAAACCCTTCCACACAAGGCATAAAGCAAATGTAGTTTTCAATAAACCTGTATATGCTTTGATGAACAGAAAAATAAAACAACTGATATAGAGATAAACTCTAAAGACAGGGTTCAGAAATTTAACAAAAATTAAACACTTAGTTTAAACTGTATTTATTTCTGGTAATATACAATACATATATTCAATTTATAATCAACAACGATTCGGAAACAAGTACTAAGTACTTATACACTTGACTTTCCTATTCAATATTCCATTGGGGATCTAAAAGAATACTGTATTTTATTTGAGGAATTGAAATCACACTGTAAAGGACAGGGTGATTCTATGAAAACATTGGTCCACTGTACTCACAAGACAAAACATTTTACTATGTTATACAACTCTAAAGTATACATTTAAATAATAGACAAATACACAAAATGTAGTTGTATGTTAAAAAAATACTGTTTTTAGGAGAAATAGTAATAGAACATGTATATGAATAAAGATACAAATTACACAAAAAGAATATATTTTTGTAGTAAGTTTTAGTCTTTTGGGCAAGAACATTAATCTAGGCTGATGATTCAAAAACCTTCTGAGAAGTCTAAAGAATATTAACTAATATTCACCTTAATATACTTGTCACCAACTCACTGTAACTACCTGTAGAGTTCAGACCAGGTACAAACATTTGTGTCAAGTCAGTGATTGTATATGACATTTTCCGCATTTAAGAGATACTATCTTTATCATATGAATACCGTGTTATGCAGTATCATAAAGCTATCACATAAATTATATTTATGTAACGTGTGTAATATGACTCCAGAAATGACGTCACAATCGAATAGGAACAATCAATGTGACGTCACGTTATTGTGAAGCGGACACAATTTTCATCGTTTCAGAGGCAGCCAAGTGCAAAATATTCGTTTCAGATCACAATGATACAGTTTACTTTGTATTATATGATAAAAAGAATCTGTCATTCAGAGGCTAGCAAACATGAAAAATCCAAAACTTTTATCATAAATCTAATATGAAAGGAAACTTATGACAGATCCTCTATTTATTGAATGAATATTTAAGGATGAAAAGGAGTGTTAAAACAAGTTTTGAGTAGAGAAGTGGAATGATAGCCATATATGTCTGATTTACTCTAGTGAATTTCCATTTTTATAAAACACTGATAACCAAATCCAGACAACAGTGAACGCCAATGGTTTAGCATCTAGACATGAACTCCATAATGTCGTAAGGAAGGGGCAAACAACTCTGGATGATTTGTGTTTCAAGTAAAAATCCAGATAAAATTGCAAGTGTGAATGGAGTATCCAAAATCTTTACTTGATTGCCATATTTTAGATGTGGATAATTGAGATTTTAAATACAAGCACATGTATCATATACTTAAAAATGTTAAAATTGCTGATTAATCTATATTTTTCGGTAACTCATTGACCCTTATATTAGGGTTGGCCATGGGATCCAAGAACGGGTCATTGTCTGTAGCATTTCGTCCCAGTTTAGAGAAAATCACAACAACAGTAACAAATCCGATTAGTCCGATGATTAAAACAAACAGGAACCGCTTCATCATTGCATTAGGGTCCTTCTTGTGTTTCCCGTCCCGAGACCTATACGATGATAAAAAGGAAATATTTACAATGATTTAATGAAAGATTTACAGTCCACATCTAATTTCATGTATATTAACTACTTAAAACTCAACACTTGCAAAGAAATTTCTACAAAACTGAAATCTGACAAAATTAATCATGTCCTTGACAAATTCAAAATAAGAAGTACTAAATGACAAGGAAATGATGGGGACTTGTTAACCACTCCATCAACACCGATTTCTTTACATTGAGATATAAAAACATACAGGAGACAGCGACCCCATCAGAATGATTCTAATCACAACTGTTATAAATATTGGCAGTTTACCATCAGTGAGAAACATTTATGGTGTATAAGATTCCCTGCATCATTGCACGTTTTTTTTCATACATGTAAAGACGGTAATCTCCCCTTAACTTTCGTTTGGATATAACTGTAGCACAGTTGGGCCAGGAGCCGCTTCCATTGACCAGGTAGCTCAGTCGGTAAGAAGGGTAGTATAACAATCCAGTGTTCTAACCCCTATCTGGTCCAGCTGAATTCTTACAATCAGAACACTGCTGTTGATTGTTTTTGTGTTTATTTAATCTCTATTATTTTTCATAAAAGTGCCACAAGGTATGGTTTTCCTTCCAGAAATGATTTTTCACAGCTATAATCATGCTGGTAAAATAACTTTCAAGTGTAAAGATACAGTTTTTTGCAGTACTAGTGGTATGGGAGTCATTAAGTTAAATACTGGTACATACTTGAGCCATTTTCCAAGCCATTCAAGGGCAGGCCTTCTTTTATATTTGTCCTCATCATGATCATGTGACATATTGAACATATTACTTGTGTCTTCCTTTGTTGAATCAAACAGTTTTCTTGGATCTGTAACGACAAAAGGAATGATAATTATCCATATAATCAACAATTGTCAATTTCTTTTAATCTGGATGAAAGTGACAATTTTATACCTATTTAACAGACTGCATATAAATAATAAATTATGTACAGAATTTAACATTATTTCCATTTTCCCTTCATTTTAAACATAAAAATAATAAATTCCCGGGTAAGACTAAGCTAAGAAACGATCAAATTAATACTTCAATGATCATGCATGTACATGTTTGTTATGAATGTCAAGGGAAACAACTCTGGCGAACCTGCTACACCATAAGCTTTTTCCTGTCCTCGCACTGCGGTGCCTGTGTCCACACTAATCACACTGTGCTGCATCTGGGGTGTCGGGGTCACATGGGCACTTGGCCTTGTGTGGTTGGACGGACCAGGTGTTGTCCGTAAAGGAGCTGGTGAGGATGCTGGTACAAATTCATTCTTCAATGGTGTACTGTGGGCCATAGGTATCGTTTGCTGTAGTGTTTGTTGTTGTGTTTCTACGTGAACCTCAATCGGGGGTGCTGGTGACGGTGGTGGTTCTGGCTCATCAATCTGATGGAGGAAATGTTTAAAATCAAAGACAAATATTCCACAATTATCAACAAAGCTTGGCTGTCCCATAAATCTGTACCAATTGTACCTAAATTATTTCACAATTCAAAGACTGTAAACATACTTTTTGTTTGGATTATGGAAAAGGAAGAATAAAGATACAGGTAGTAACATTAATAGTTTCAGGATAACTAGGAGTTTTATATGAGCATCATAAGTTGACTCTTTTCTAATCTATTTTGCATGATGACACACATGTTTTAGAAGCTCGTCCATTGTAGCATATTGATATTGACATGATTTGGTGAAATTGAAACTAAAACGTTTTATACATAATATCTATAACCAACCCTTTCACCACTGTAGACCATAATGGACTCATCCATATCAATGCATGGCAGAGTCTACTAAAGTTACATAGGGGTGAAAGGGTTAATATAACCTAACAGATATACACAGCTTTTGATGTACATATCACCTGTCATTTGTTACATTTATTGTACAACCGAGACAATGATGTCTTGTGGTTACCTGCTACATATGCCTTTCCAAACTAAGAAAAAATTTCTTTACATCAGAAAATGTGAATGAAGGTAAAAAATCTACAAACCAGTGGAAGCCCCAGTCCGGCTCTGGCCCAGTTCACTTGAGATAACATCTGTCGTAACTCCACAGCCACAGGTGACGCTACATTTTGAGCTGGGAATATCCCAGCATTACATGTGGGACATGTATAACCAGCAGGGGCAGTGTTAGGAGGCATCTGATTGGCATAGCGGTTCAGACAATGCCAGTGAAAGACATCTGAAACAGGATAATCACATATATTACTATATGTACATTGTATGTACTACATCTAATTGTGGGAATTACTGTTTACTGTTTAAGTTCTAGATGATGAAAATGCTCTGTAGCAACTAATTATTAAGGATATCGCTCAACATCAGGGCTTCTAAAACATCTTAAAGGTGTCTATCTCTTTTCACAAGCAGATCAGTACAAAATTTGCATTTGCTCAACATGTTTGTAGTATTTCTATCTAGGATAATTCAATTCACAACTTAATTCAAAATTATTTTTTTAAGTTGCCATGCTCTCTAATTTAAGAGTTCATTTTATCAGAATTTCTTTTCTAAACATAAAGTACATCTTGTATCATCTTTAAATCTAATGGACAGTAGTTAACTTATTAACAAACAAGATCCTTTCTCTTATTAGAGGAATAGATAAGTATTAAAAACAACATGAATTGTACAATACTCCAGCAGCTTACCATAACAGGTGAGTCGTACACATTCCTCGTTGTCAGCCGTTAACACCTTGGTACAGAGTGTACACGCAGCACTGTAATCACTGTCCTGTAGCCACTGTAGGTATGACTTTACAATACACTAATAAAGGAAGGAAAACAATAATTAATTATTCATCATTATTAAAATGATTGCTTTAAAATATTTTCCTTACAATCCTCTTATGCTTGTACATGTACATCAACATTCAAATACATGTAAAGCTTAATCTTTATATATGCTCTAATGTTATGGAGATTGTAAGCCTAGCTAGTATTACATGGATATTTGTATACAGAGAATATTATTTGTAGTCTAATTGAAAGGAAAACTATCCAGTGTTCTTATTTGTACAAAGCGATATATTGTTGTGTTATTGGATATCAGACCAAACTGATAAGGGATGGGCACTTATTACATTGAATACAACAGGGATTTCACCAGATGTCATGACTTATTCCAGCAGTAGTCCTCTGACAGTATATTTTTGGTCATCAAAATTAGGTTTCACTATGACAGTGCATATACCTATATGCTATGGTTATGAGTTATCTCCCTTAGACCGATAACCGCGCCGACAACCTTGAGGTGACATCTCTGCGCGGTCTCTTGACATCTTGACGTTCAACCAAACACACGTGAGTGATTTTCCTCCACCTTGTTACATAGATTTCGGGAGCTAAGAGCAGTTCCAACTACTTGTTGTGACGGTGTGTAAACCCACACAACGAATTCACAACAATTGGTGTCACAAGTGCGAAAAAACTCACGCTATTTTGACAAATTTTGTCAATTTGTTTTCAGATATCTTTTTACCTTGCTGGTCCCCTCTCGCTCGCCCATGTGACCAGTGCGCGAATTACCGTTATTCATCAATAGCAATGTGTGTTATAGGACCATAACAACATTTGCTTAAACATTCATTGCTTACATGTAAATGTTGCAGATACAGGCAAATGGGTGTTTTCTATGCTTCAGGAGGACCCCCGTCCCCACCCTCACCTCCATCCCCACTTCTCATCCCGCTCCCCTTTGCATATGATTTGTAAGACCATACATTTCCCTATTTGTGGCTCATTCGATCCAAAGGATCGGTGCATTATCCATTGTCCGTACATTAACAGTGATTAATAAAAAATCAGAAGTCGCAGAGTCCCTGGCAATATTTGGACGCCAGTAAGTACCAAGGATGAAATACTATAAATTTCATCTTATTATTGGCTTTGATCTTCTTCCAAGCTCATGTGGATCAAACTTCAAACAACAGTATCGAAAGAACTGGTTAGTCTACGGCCATCATGTTTGGGTAGACATATTGTGTTAAGGTCAAAGGTCAATTCTTTAGGGGGTCAGAACCTGGATATAGTTGAGTTCCCTACCTAATAACCACAAAGTAGCTTGATTGATTTTCCTGCAGAGGCAAACACAACCATGAACCCAGGTTTGCTTACAGGGCTCGACCACGACCATAAGGAAGCGGTTGATATCACAAACATATCACCATACATGTATATACCTACACAAGGATTTCAACCAAATTTGCTACGAAGCACCGTTGGTTCGGAACTGGGCCCAATGGGGTAATTTGAGTGGTAATTTTGAAAGGCCCATTCCTCCTGAACAGTAGACAACATTTCCACCATATTTTGCTTTGAAGCGTTTTTGCATAATTATCTTGTTCCCAGGGTAATGAAACGCAAAACAGAAAATAGGAAAAAGTATGTACATAAAGAGAATAATTTACCAATATTGTTGATTCTGTTATAAGCTCACCTGGCCCAAAGGGCCATGTGAGCTTGTGCCATGGTGCGGCGTCCGTCCGTCCGGCCGGCCGTCCGGCGTCAATATTTTACTTTAAACAACTTCTCAATATCCAAAAGGCCTAGGATGATGATATTTGGCCAGAAGCAAACTGGGATAAAGGGCTACCAAGTTTGTTCAAATAAATTACCTTCACCTATTTTCAAGGTCACAGGGGTCAAATATGTTAAAAACTTTAAACAACTTCTTCTGAATAACCAAAATG
>JAUMHH010207661.1:0-12955 GCA_032359455.1 Chlamys rubida
AACACCCCCCCCCCCCCCCCCCCCTCCCCCTTCCCCAAAGCTTACTACAACCACACTACCCACCTTGATCAGCATGATGATCTGTATCACCGCGCATACAGTAAAGAAAAATGAAATGAATAGCATCACCGCTCCAGAGAATGTGTGTTTGCCAATGATACCCAGAGAATTAATCCAGCCTCTACAAATAAAAACAAAATAAAAACTTGAAAAAATAATTTCTACTGGGAACGGTGGGGAGGCAAGGAAGCTTTTGTTAGTAATCATGATGCATAATGACCTGGAAAAAAAAGGGAGTATTTTTCGGTAACCTTCACACCAAGTTAAAGAGAATAAACAAGCAAGCTGCTAATATATTTGATCATAAATTAAAGAGGGCAGAAAATTTCGCAGATTTTTATTACAAAAAGTTGCCCGAACACTGAACAATTTATCTTTTTTTCCCCCAGTGAAATGAAAAGAAAACTGACTTATTAAGTCCTCATTTCCATGAACTTGAATTTACACGCACAGACCAAAGTTGCTAAATATGGAATTTTCTCTTACATATTCAAAATGTATGATAACAATTCCAAGCTACATGTTTTGGCTTATGTAAAGGAATACCTGTATTATCATGGAAATACAGGTAACGGGGAAATTGAAATATGTTCCCGATCGATATCAAGATTTCTTGTTCTTTTATTCATTAATGACAATGGATTGGAAGGTTACCGGGTGATTATCTGAAATGGCTGCCATCTACAATATCTGTATGATAAAATTGATTTTAATTTTCTTCCATGATGTTGGCAAAATTTCGTTCTGATTAGCAACCATTTCAGAAAAGGGGTGCTACAGATATCCACCATTTTTACAAACATTTCACGGACAAGAAATTAATGCCCAACTTGTACAGTTATTGGATCTATATTAGTTAAACCTCGATATAATGTCCCTCATTGCATTATGCCACCTCCATTACCTACATCATATTTCAAAGTCCCTTTTTCTCGTTTTCTTAAGAATTCCTTTATACATTTTCCTCAATTTATTGCTGAACCCTTTTATAATGCCAATATTTTTCTGGTGGCAGTATAATGAGGTTTTACTGCATATAACTCTGAGCTAGAGAGTGATATCCCCAGCGTTAAGACCTCTGTGTTTCTATGATCTAAAATGTTTGCATCAATGGTGAATACCATTAGATACTACAGTCAGACATTTTCACTGGACACCCAATTAAAGTGTAATAATCAAACCTTTTTGTTGCTTTAAAAGTGCAAATTTAAGATTTTTTTAATGAAGAATAGCCAGTTACTTGACCAATATGCTGCGATATTATCCTTAATCTAAACAAATCTAAGCAAAAATTGTCACATATAATCTATATTACCATATTGCTGTTCATTGAAATTGTACTATACATAAATTTCAATATTTATCCAATGAACTTACACTTTACAGAAATTTGATTATTACATTTTTCAATTTTAAACACATATGCATGCACATGACAACAATCAGAAGGTAATTTTACTTTTGAAAAATCACCTTTGAATGATTTTGGAATGGAACCAATAATTGTCAATTTATTCTGTTCCATAAAATGCATACAGGATGTTGTAATGTACAGAACATCATGCTTCGCCCTGAATACTAATTATAAACATATAATGTGGTTCAGTTATCATTTTTGGAGTCCAAAGTTATAAAGAAAGAACCATACATATATATTACTTGTTTTTAAATTCCAAAATTGTCGTAAATATATTTTAAATTCATGTTAACGACGACAAGCTGGAATTGACATATAACCTCTAAAACAGGTATGTAATTTTTTTTTTAAATCTATTATTTTGGATCAAGGACATATTTCATGTCATTGAGTGTCCTGTTCCATTTAAACAACCTGCAGCATCATTCTAAATAAGTACACAGACTACAATCACAACATGATGTGTATGACAGCTGGTGACGCTTGGTGAGTGTGATATCTAATTGTATCCCACAGCCAGCCACTGGGAACAGCCAGCCAACATTTCACCAGGCAGAACATGAGAAAGGACATGTGAGGATGAGTTATCTACCTTGCCCAACACAAACAGCCCAACAGTGGCTGTCAGGCCAAAGAATATTCCAACAAATATCATGATTAACCCTGCCGCTATGTTATCGCCAACAATGGACAGGCCGCCAATGATACCACTGAAATAAAACCATATTTTACGTACAGATATCATTAGTACTTAAAACATAAATGATGCAATATTGGATCTCAATGATAAGCCAAATTTTACTTTACTATGATTTTTACATACAAGTCATCAAACAAAACATCACTGAATTTGTCATAACGTTTATTTGTGAGTGATCCATAGTCCCACCAGTCAAAGGATTACGTCATTAAGGTGTTGTTTTTCAAATTTAATTATTAAGAAAATAAATCCTAAAATACACATTCAAAGATACATAATTAAAGTACAGCAAGTTCGGTCAGCATAGGTGTGATAGTAAAGGAGGTTTGCTCCAAACGAACTTCTGTATAAGGAAATGAACAAAGGGCAATAACTATATAATAGGGCGCAAGACCCGATTTCAATATGCCACCCTCCAACATTCAAGGACGTACTCGCATACAAAATTTGGCAATTATGTGTGACAAGAGTATGAGATACCTGTCCCATATATAGTAACACACAGCTAACAAACTGATGGTATGCGTACACCCCATCTGGTAGAAATGTCCGCAGACTAATAAATAGATGTATTTCAGATTAAAACGGTTGTCTGCAACCAACCAATCAGTTTGTTCTTATTTTGCCTCTACATCACATTGCTTCCATTAATAGGTATTTTTGAAATTTCTACAACAACAACTTCCTGTTACTTATATATACTTTCAGACAGCAAAAGAAACATTACAATACAAGGTCTGTTCACTATTTTACTTTCTGTGTTAATCAACAATCACATGCTACTCCACCAATGAAATTATGTGATACTGATGGGAAAATTGACAATATGTTATTTCAAAATTAAGTTGTAACCTACATTATCAACACATATGAAATCAAATGGCTCTTTTAGTGTTGGTAACATTTCACTTCACCTTATTAACTTGTCTATGGTAATTCTGAGAATTTAAGCAAATGAGAAAAAAAGATATACTTACACTGTAAAGTTTGTAATTCCTAATGCCTGGATAACACAGACGATGAATTGGAAAAAGAAGATAAAGAAGAAAACAAAGAAGTTGAAGGAACTATCACTCCTGGAAGAGAAAAAAACAAGGCTTGTTTTAGTTTCAACATTTTTCAGCATTCAAACAGCATTCAGAAAGTTGCAGATTTCTAACAAGCCAAAACGTTCATAGTAGAATACCCATTAGAAGCACTGTATTTACTTGGTAAGCAATTTTCAGCTGAAGAAGGCTTCAGATGGAAACTCATATCGTAAACAACCCCAAACGAATTAAAGTAAACAATCAAGAAAAGATAAAAGTTTTACAACCCTTATCTTAATAGGAAACAACAAACAGGACATTTATCAAAATATTTCTGTCATTACAAGACATCCTCAGTTGAACAGATATATATAATGGCCACATGCAACCCGAGGTCAAGTGACCTTGCCACATATATTTAACCTTTGTGAATGTTTTTAACAATGGGAAAACCTACCATATAGCATCCAACATCCTGAATATTACTTTTTATCATATCTCATTCTTTTAATAATTGTTTTTTTAATTAAATATAAGATACACACAGTATAACCTAAATGTTTGTTGTTTATTGACAAATCAGAGATCAGTAGCTGCAGTGAAATAAAAAAAAAGAAGGAATGTGTCCTGGGCAAGTTTAACATGCAGAGTTGTTTCCCTTTAAAATGTCTTAGGCTTACGTCTGATCACTGTGTTGATATCTCCTTAAAATATGAAAATTTGATAAAAGAATACCAATTTATTACATTTTTGCCAGTGGAATATCGGATTCTATCAACTTGATAAAACTGATATCTTTCATACTGTGATGAACATCAAAAGTGATATTTTCACAGTGTGAAAATATCACTTTTTAGTAGTAACCAATCATTACTGTATCTTCTATTCGCTGCATTCAAAGGCATTTTTAGAAGCAATTATACCAGAAAATAGCAGAAAATGTTGAAATTACGTTGAGTATCCCATTCAAAATGGCGCACAGCCTTGTTGTCAAGCGTGACTTCATTGAATTTATCATAAATTAAATTGGCTTGCCCTAATGACCAACTTTTTTATTTATTCAAATCATATTACATGAAACACATATCTCTTTCTATTTGGCCTAATAGTTACTGGGAATTTACCTGAAAGCTTTGTACAGTGGTCTGTACCAACAGATGAAGGAACAAGGGGTAAACAGCACAAACCAGACGAGGGACAAACCAAACGTGGCTCCACCATCCCCGTCCGCAATGAAGTAGGCAAGACTTCCTAGCACGTTCAGGAACAGAGTTATACAGTAAACTGCAACAAATCAATAAATCAAAAACAACATGAGTTGAGGTTAATTGATTTTTTTTATATTTTCGTTCAATTTATATCAAATTTGTTACTGGTTATTTGTGGTTGCATATAACAAAATGTCAAGAATATTATCTGAAATCTGACCCAATAATGAAATAATATGTTATTAAAATGATTAGAAACCATTATACACCCTTTACATGCTTTTGGTCAAATTAAAGTAGGTAACTTGACAGAAACTGGTGTATTTGACCTACCGTAAATATTGTTTAAATCTAAATACAAACTGAACGTAAATCTGCGAAAGTCAGTATCTCGAAAATAATGCATAAAATCACTAGCAGGTACAGGTATGCACTACCGTATATAATCCTGTTGCACCAAATGGTCAACAGACTGTGCACCAAAACAAAAACATCTTTCATTCAACAAGAAAAATTCTAAATGATGCAAATTCATTCCAATACTGTACTGGTGATGTATAGTAGCTTCCAAATGTTTCCAAAACCGATTTTGATGGGTTTTTATGTAAGCTAAGCTCATGTGGTCAACATGTAGACAACACTGATCCAGAAAATGTTGCTATAAGTAGATAAACTTAAGATTTAGATTGTTTCTAATACTTACACATCCATAAATAGTACACAAGTTTGACTGTTCTTTGGAATTCAAGTGGAATATCGACGCTGAAGTCTTGGTAAAAGCATGGGCCAACAGGACAACAGCTAGGTACTGGGGGCCAGTTGTTCTGACGTTCTAGTGAAGAAAAAAACATTGTTTTTATAACATCTGAAGGAAACAAATCATCAGCAACAATAATATTTTCAACATTATTAAAACATATCTTACATTCAGAGATAATCTATAAATATTGAAAAAGTTTTAATCACATTCGCAATGTTGCTAACACTATTCCTTAACATGTACTTTTTTCTTTTCCATAAAATAATACAGATACAACAAAAGCCATTGAGTGAAACCCACTTCATCTTCTTAGTAATTTCACTACAAAACTTGAACATCCAGTTAAATCAACACTTGAACAACCAGACAAATCTAGCTGGTCAAGTGAATTGGCTTTAACACATTCCTGCCCCAGCTCTTTTTGCTGAAATAAATTTATTTTGCAAGATTATCTTTTTCATGTCAACAAAATCAGTACTTCACCTTATTTTATTCCTTCTTTTCACTTGCAATTGATATGAATATATACTCGACATAATGAAAGTTCTTAAAACACTGAAGGATGCAGACATATTTCCTATAAATTATGCCAAGGGGTAGCAAATATTGATATAAAGCTACCTGGTATGTAAAGTCTCAAACTCTTTCTCAGAAAACAAATCCAATGGCTTCAACCTCTAACTGGTCTTTTCATCTTTTCTAAATTCCAAAAATTATACTTTTTCCAATAAAACACTGAGAACCACAATTATTTCGGCCGATTCTGTGTGACTGTTACCTTGAAACTGCATGTTTCTCATCTCCTGTTCCTTCCTCTGGAGTTCCGCTGCCTTCTTCTCAAGTTCCTACAATGAAATAACATGAAGACACAAATTAACATGTCTTTCTTGTATAAAGAAAGAAAAACCTACATTTTTCTAATGAAACATTCTGGATGACCTTAAATAAATTTTACCTTTTTTCATATAATTTAGCACACAAATAGTTAGCACCTATATTCTAAATTTCATATGAGAAATAAAACTTTGATAGGAAGTTGCCATCAAAATTTTTGTTCATTTTTGAATTGTGTATTAATAATTCATCATTTTCAAATAAATTAAGTTTTTTTATGATCTATATGAATACTAGAAAATGTTAACCATACCTCTTGTCGTTTCTGAAGGTCATCTGTGTTGACTCTCTGAGCCGAGCTAGCGGTGTACGGTGGCGGCTCCTCCGACGGCTGCATGATGGCCGGCTGACCCCCGGGCTGTGAGGGCTGGGGAGGGGGAATACCACCTCTGTTCTGTCCCTGTCGGTACATACCACAATAGTCAGTAAAATGCTCTACAGAGCAAATAAATACAAACAGTAACTACATGTAGTAGAAGGCTTAATCAACTACATAATTAAAGATATTACTCATAACATGATTGGACTGCTTAACATAGTATCAATGCTTGATAACATTAATATCTGTAGTAGCCAATCAGCAAAGCATTTGATTATTTTGGGATTTTTATATCAAACCTCAACAACAATATATTTTCAAGATTTTTCCTTAAATGTTTTGATAACTGATATAAAATCTTTACATTACCAGGTAATACTGTAATAGTTCTCATATTCTGATTATTTTTTGGTACTTATTTATATACAGTATTAATAGTACATGTACATGTGTACTTGTGTACTCTGCAATGAATTTAGCGTCACCTCTAGATCTGGACAAAGGATTGATAAAATGAATTAAAGTAAAACCACCACCAAAGCATAATAAATCAATATAAGGATTGTTTTTAACAAATTTGTAATCATACACATGTCACCACTCTGGCTTTGATGAAATGCAGCTAAATTGCAAAGTCTAACAAAAAAACTTGAAGCTTAACACAAACCCTGACTAGAGTCAGTGAAAATGCATATGACTACATTATCAGGTTGCTAACTACTGTACATGTACCTTTAAATATGACATTCACCTTTGGGATTAAAACAGTTTCTCATGACCACTACAGGTACATAAAATCCTTTTAATAGACTGATTTGTAGAATTTGTCCATATATAATTATGTAAATTATCCACCATGAATCAAAATATTAACTTTACTTCAATTATGAATTTTACATGATTCTCATCTAAGGCAACAGGCAATTATGTAGTCATTTTGGAGAATTGCAAAGACTTCAGCATAATAATCATTTTGTACTCTGATCATACTTAGAATATATATACTTTTTTGAACTTATATTTAAGGGAAAATTGATTGACATTCTGAAGTAGTGTTTTATCCGTTGATATCTTGCCTACATTTCCGACCAGCAGTAAAACGAACAGAGCTGAAATACTACAACTGTTCTGCTGATCACAGAATGTGATCATAAAAGGATCAAAACTGAAATAATGAAGTCTGCCGATATAATTATAATCTGATCATGAAAATGTTTCCATACAAGACATCTACCGTAATACAAGTCAAACAGCTTCTTCTCGTAATCACAGTAGTATACAATGGAATGTATATACAGTGTATGACTCCCAAACCAACACCTACATGGTACTCTTCGATAATTCTCACTCAAAATAGAAAGTTGCAACTAAAAAGGTCCTCTCCCTGCTACAAGAAATAGCTATCTAACCTGTTTACCAGTCAACAAGCCTTTACCGTTTTATCCTCTTTTTTCTTTTCCTTTGAATTCTTGTCCTCAGTCTTGGAACAAACCATGATATGCAGATCATAATAAGTTAAATTGACCTTGTGACAATACCATATATATGTGTTGTAGGTATAGTACAGTGATGTAAAGGAATGACGGCACAGACAAAGCTTCAACATTTATTGCAGTGCCACAGCCAGCTGTGTTTTGCAATGGGAAAATTTCAAAAGTGCATTTGCAGAAGAAAAATATTCATATATGTCTAAAAAGTTGCCTTTACTGTAATCATAAAATATAAACCTGCCAAAATGATAAAACCAAGGCAATGGGCTTCGGTAAGTGTAAATGTTAACACATTTTAAGCTTGCATGCCCATGGCAATTTGTTTTGCTTACTTACTGTATATATATATGGTAGTAGTGTATAAATATATATATATATTTCAAGAAGAAATGAAAATGTGTTATTAAATAAAAATTTGATTCAGCCTGCAGGCAAGTGCATTGAAACAAATTTTTACAACCCTGAATACAGTTATGTCATTGTGTCTGGGAAATGGTGCAAAATTGAAGGACATAAGAAAATGTGTATACCGGTAGTAAAGGTTCTTCACTCAATGACTACAGCCGAATATAAAATATAATTCAAACACTAAAAATATCTGACAAATCTTATTGAGATGAACCAACATTAGATATATAATTACTATGAAATAATTATCTGAACTAGATTTTTTTTTCTTAAAATCTGCCTGTATATTAGTTATCAAAATATAAAACTGTACATCCCTATTCAAACTAGACTTGTTTAACCCTTTGAGTGCTATAGTCACAACTATAGTTGAGCTGTATGTCTGTAGCCACCACTGCTGGGCACAGCTATAGTTGCACATTCTATAAAATGGTATTTTATATATATGGTAAATAGCTAATTGTGTCGATTAAAATTTAATCAAACATATCAAAAAACAACTTTCCATTGGTATTAATATGTTTTGTTGTTGAATATTAACACAAGTTCTATTTTTGCAATATTTCTACTACAATTGTGACTTATAAAATTCTAAATTTGAACTGCAGTGAAAATTTAATTCTCTTAATTATTTCAGCACTAATTGGTTAGTATGTTATTTGTAGCACTCTAAGGGTTAATGGTACGCTGTATGAAAGTCCTAGTGAGAACCAAAAAACTGTGCATTACTTTCTCCCATAAAATGGAAACCAAAGCCTTCCATTGTTCAGATATTAGATAATTATAATAGAGACGTTTTGTTATTCCAGTGAATGTTTACTGCTGATCATATACTGACCCCTGCAGCAGGCCGGGTCTGGTTGCCTCCATCGGCAAATGGATTGTAGTCGTCTAGTCCTCCTTGTCTTCCACCAGGCCCTCCCTGTGTTGCCTGCTGTACTGAGGGGTCCTGAAAGGTTTATTTCAGAATTGATTTTGCGTCGATTATACATGTACATAATCCAAAAGAGCAACATACAGGTGTGTCAGAGGTGTCAGTGGAATTGTGCACTCATCAATTCTGATGCAGCTTAGGGTGAAGTTTCCAATGAAATATATATTAGAAATAAATGGATACATTGATAGACTCTTTTTTTTTATTCCTTAATATCTTTGATCAGTGTACCATCCAATGCCATTGTTTCACTATACTCATTAGAAATTAGACATTTCTTTTATAATTTCAAAGATAATGACTTCAACTCATTTTTTTTTTTTACTCAACACATTGAAAGCATTCATGTGCAACTCCACTAGATCTGGACTATACCATACCCTTGCTTGATACAATTGTTATAAACAATGATAAATGAATTTGAAGCTAACTCGGGGTAGACTAATTAAAGTTAGGGGCCAATATTCTTCTTCTTTCACATAAGGAACTAATCTCCTAGTATGGACCGATGACTGTTCCTTTGCGCATAATATAGATACGTACAAGTTAAAAGAATGGCAAATGTTATCAACTGTATTTGCATGGTCATGCCTTGGGAATATTGATCATGAAAATATGAAAGGGAACTTAAACATCATGGGTACTGGTCAGTAAATATTAAATTGGATTTTTACAATGTGATTGACGAAAACTGGTACATTAATTATGTATGCGATAACAGATCCGGATCCAGAATATATTTTTATCTCTCACTATACAGTGACCTTTTATTAACCCCGTCTGATAAAGTTCTCCTAGCTAACCCCATGCCAGCCTCTGCCTCATTACAAAGCAGATTACAGCGAGTGTTTGCATTGGGAAAAGTGGGAGGAATCGCTCCATATTTTTCTTTAAAATACACGCAGTTCGGGTTGAAACGAACCGACATATATATGACATAAAAAATGCCATGCATATGACAACTATGAGTCATATATTAGGCTAAGGATACACATAACTCCGATAAAATGGTATAGATTTTACGTAAAAATATTCAATATTACGGCCGAAACTGTCAGCCACATAACGTTTATTACTATTCACTTTCTTACCGTAAACGGGCTTGCCGCATTTGGGTCGGCGAAAGGATTGCTGTCAAAGTCTGACATAACTAAATATCAAGCAACCCAAGACCGACGAATAGATGAAGTTTGTGTCTGTCTCCCACAATTTCCTGGATTTATTTACAGGTGTCGGTGAGTTGGAAAGATGGCAGATCACCTACTTCCGCACACATGCGCAGTCGCAAACGTCACATGAAATGACGTCACCTTCAGAAAAGGCAAAAAATGTCACTCCCTGTAATCGATTAACCAACAGTTAGGTTACAGATGACAGAGCGGCTCGTGACGTTTGACTCATAAGTCTAACGTTCGATGAACAATAACCATTTTAGTCGATTAAAAGGTCGCGAATGTTTGCGATATCATTAATTAAAAAAAATTAAGTCTAAGTTTGTTTAGTTACTGAATGAATAGCAATATACATATATGATTAATCATTTGTATTGTACTGTACATTTGTACGCATCCGCATGCAGCCAGCTGTGTCGGTTGATTGATTGATTGATTGATTGATTGATAGGTTTTACGCTTCACTACCGAGTAGTTCGGTTATCCAGCAGACTGCTGTGTCGGTGAACCAAGACTATATATATATGCGGTGTCATTATCAGACGTACATGCATATAAACGGCCATTTCACTCACGGTGACCAAATAATTACAGTATACCAAGTCGATAATGATGAAATAGTTTCAACTGGGAAGGGGGCCCATCAGGCCATTGTCGGCATCAAAATGTCCCCAGAAAAAACCACTCTGATTTGTATAGACATTTTATAGATTTAGACGGATGCTTGGTATACTGTAGTTCTTATGCCTAATTCCCAAAACTTGCAGTTTACTCATGGACATTTCCTTCCCACTTGGTGTGTTGAATATTGCTGAATTGCTGATATGGCATCGTTGAAAGCTAGTTCAAGCTTGTGGTGATGCATCATTGTTATTTCATTCACTCGCGACTTACTTTCCGGTTGCGCACTTATTATTTCCTTAATCATAGCAGTGTATACGTAGCAATGTCTTTAGTAATAATGTGATTTAAAATTTTAAAAACAATTCCACTCGTTTGTTCCCATACGTGTAGATAAAAAAGGGTTGTAAAGTTTGCATAAAAATTCAATCCCTATATGTTTTTAGTTGAGTCACTTGATGTTTAGTATGGTATTGGAATGATAGATCCACGTGGTCTTCCTCGGGTGATTTCTCCAGCACTTGTTTAGTCTTTCCTTGAAGCAGTTTAGGCTCGGTGCTGAGACCACTTCCTCGGGTAATATTAGAGTTCCACGGTTCCATGTATTTCTTCCCAAAATGAGACAAAAAGGCCCCATCCCAAATTAACGGGGACTAAACCCCACTGCAGCAGGATAGACCCAAAAATGCACCAGTCTATATACTGTAACTTATTAACATGTTTATGTGATTTTAATCAAAACCGACTGCCTTAATAATAGCGAAATATCACGAAAATGAACTTCCATTATTAATATTATCTGTAATTTTGATAGTAATTTAGTGAACTTTTGTGAATCAAATATAAACATCTGTTATATGCATATATGTATATATTTTAAAAGTCAAAATAGCCAACATTCAATTACAAAGCAAATTAAAATGTGCATAAACATATTCAACTTGTTGAACAGTTTAAATTCAGAGCGCCGAAATTAAGTAACAAAATAAAGATCAAAATGCCATTATTCAGTAGTTTTCAAGTCAACACTAGACAGACAGTTTAGATAAATAAATAATTTTAACAATAGCCGTGGCTTTAGCGTGGCTTTTAAACGTGACGTCACCATATTGTTTATATTATGACGTCACAAACAACGCCAATTAGTCAGTCCGTCGGATAGCTGAAATGGACTACACACCGTGTCATGCTATGTGCACATGTCAGTGTATCATTCTTTAAAATGTATCTGAGCCTCAGAGGTCCCATGCAACTTGTTTACACGGAAGTCATTATAAAAGATAAAATACGTGTCACGGAAACAGAGATTACTTATCACAATACATGTACTGTATTTAGACTGAATTTGCTATACATATGTATATAGCCTAGTTATACACAGATACGTTTACCGTGCTCTGGTGTTCATGCTATCAGTATTTGATCGTTCATGACTCAATTACAAGTTGAAGTATAAACAATATCACATTTTAGTTACATCTGATTATTTACATTAGTTATTATAAATGACGATAACATGAGAAGCATACAATATCAATATACATGATGCAAAAGGTACTATTAATAGAATACTTATATAAAGTGTGCATGCCCCCCTCCCGTTGCAGCCGCGCATATAATCAGAGACGTATATATGTAATATATACCCGTCTCTGATATAATGTAGAGGAACTGGACTGGGTCGATCGTCGGCGACAAGGTAGCACAATTGGTGGAGCATCCGACTTCAGTTCGAAGGGTCCTGGGTTCGAGTCCCAGCCAGGCCGTGTACTTCTCTTTCCCAAAGTCAAAAGTTTTATTCAGAGTCGGTACATGGTATAACAATACAACATTAGCTCTAGGGAGCTATTAAAACCGACTAACATACAGTAGCGATGCCCAAGCAAAGGGCGGATAACTCGTTTTAGCTCTTACGAAAACGCTTGAAATCCGTACCGGTTTTAT
>JAUMHH010207672.1:0-12954 GCA_032359455.1 Chlamys rubida
AGTGCAAAAAAATCTTTAGACCCGTCTCATTGCTATATGAAATGTAAAATTGTTGGAGATTCTGTATATACCAACTGTATACATGTACATGCCTTTCCAAACGGAATGTTGATGCCGCCTCCTTTATCCAAAGCCTGTATTAACCCGACGATGTCTCCGCTGTCAATGGCGTGACGTACAGCCTACATATATAAAAGTACATATTCAATAGAATGGGGTAATTAATTACTGATTTATTAATTATTCTTTAGAAATAAACAAGTATCTCTCAAATATTTATAATTCGTATAATTGAGGGTTTATGCACTCCCGTTTATTTCAGTAGTAGATCGATCTGGATTTCTATCTTCTTAGTCCCTAGCAAAACAGTTGTGCAGTGCTATTTATTTTTGGCATCTATGACCAAGTTGTACAGGTGCTATCAAATATGTGTCTTACGTTCATCTTATAAAGGTTTGAGATTTTAAAAACTCTAAAGTTGCTTTCTAAACGTATCTCTCCTTTTGCGTTTTCATTACGTTCCATCTTTTTGAAATAATAAAAACAGGATAATTTGATATCGTTTATAATAATAAAAGTCTGTTCTTTCAGTGAATTGGTGATAACATTGTCAAACATCAAACAAAGTTATAATGACCTCGCATTTGCCTTAGTAATTTTATCCTTTTCAAGTCCATATAACTACATATTCACCTCAACAAAAATCCATAAATTACAACATAACGATAATTGATATAAGAACTTTAAATGCGCTGCTTTACTATTAACCACTGAAATTATTTGGGAAGGCAAGGCCACCCTATAACATTACTATAGACGTGAACGCCAAAACAATCCGATTGCAAGAGTAAATATGCAGACAGAAACCTGTTTCGTTCCTGTAGATGACGTGGAAACATGTTTCCTTCAACGCGATGTGTAAACGATTAACGGGTTTGAAAGGGACGGTCTCATTAACATGTTAGGTACTGTAGCGTAACAAATAAAATATATATACTTTATTTAAATGAGACGCTTCTTCACGCAGACAAATTATGACATCATTGATATACTACCAGTACGAAACATTCCGATTTAAGAGGAAATGTGCAGACAGCCTGTCTCGTTCCAATCCATTACATGGAAATAGTATACGTGTGCACAAATACCCCGGTTTTCTTCTATATGAGTCGGTAAACGATTAACTGTATGAAAAAGACGAATTCATTTTATGTAATTGGCGCTGTAGCGTGGCATAAATAAATATTTATATCTAATTTAAATACCTCCGTAATTCACAGCAGACAATTATTCGTGTCATTAATGTAATACCAGTTGTACGATATGTTGATTTATACAGGATTGCGTGAACGTGTGAGCAAACGAGTTTTGAAAGTGTTTAGTGAACCTTCAGTTCCGCGAATTGAGGGTGAATCTTTTTAAACTAGATTTGGGATATATTTTTGTTGTGCAAACATACGCCTAACACTTTTGTGTACAATAAACGTTATGAAAGGAACGTATGCGGTTACCTTGATCTACAGATTTTCGAACAATGAATACAAGAGGACTCTATTTTTAATGAATACACCGATCCAATATGCCGACAGTAAACTATGAACAGGATATGGTTAGTTAAAACTTATTTTCCTAAATCTAAAATTATGTAACGAAGAATACAAATTATATTTTTCGAAAACAAGCGAAAAGCCAATCACTGACGTAACTTTGTTTCTTGAACACTGTTGATATACCAGTGAACTTTTTTTAAATTTAGGAAAGCATGTGATTTGTTTTCTATAAGGACAAATACATTTATGCCGGATATTTTTTAATTTCCATTATCAGAAAAAAGAAATTCGCTCAGAAGCATGTTGCATTGAGACAAATATAAGTGCTTCAGTATTACTTGGTGAATCAATGTACAAACATTATTATGACTCAGATACATCAATATATATCAACTTGATGTCAATTGAATAGGTGACATTTTCATTATTATTAAAATCAATCAAAATTTTAAAATACGTGATGGGAGGGTACTAATGACCATCGTGACGTGAACATTGTTTTTTTGCTTTTTTTGTTTTTAATTGATTTGAAAAAAAAAGTTCTATTTGAAAATTTGAATAAATTGTTTGATTGAGCTGACAAATCTTTACACCACCGAGTTCACAATATAATGAGAACAAGCTCCGTTACCAAGGTAAATAGTAAATAGCAATTGTGATATATCTGATTAAGAATGAAAACAGGTATGCAAGTCTTAAGATTCTAAAACAACACCATCAGATAAAACAATTGTATAAAGCAAATTCGATTTTCTCGCAGACTTTTTTGGCAAAACATGTCTTAACACGTCATTTTAACTATACATCTTGGTGCTGGGCATTCCTTGTCATCCTGGTGTAACAGAGGCGCGTTATTATATAAAATAGGTGACTTAATGTATTTCTGTTGTTATTTATATGAAATACGTTACCTAATGTATAGTTGTAGTAACGCTTGGTTTAACAAATTCACGTTTTGTTATTTAAATATATTGACAGTGATCTGAATATGGGTTTTAGGTTTTTCCTATCCCTGCACACGATAAACGTCAGGACGCCATATTGTTATCGGAATATCAAGTATTTATTTTCTTACAACAATCACAATCAGCAAATCTATTAACTCATTATTAAGGTATACTATGCATGCTTTATATGAAGTCAACTAACATATTGGCATAGCGAATAAATGATTAAGGTTAGTACTTCAGTAGACTTACCTCAGCAAACGGTGGTATATTGTCAGTGTTATCAAAATCAAACATGTCGGACACAATTCCACCCGATTGTATTTGTATTGTAGTGTTGGTCCCTCTATTGCTCATCAGATATTATATATCACTTTAGCTTGTGTATGTGAACGAAATAGTGCGTTGTGTTATGTTCAAACAGGAAGCTTTACCACAGGTTATAATCAACACTAGTCTATACAGCAGAGTAAGTACACACAGGTAAACTAATGTGCACGGTAATGCTTGATTGGTGGTTATTGTATGTGTGTATAAAGGGGTATGCATTATCATGTAACTATCGGGTACCGTGGCCTTCTTTACGTACTTAACGTTCTGCATTTAAATTTGGTTTGACATATCCTACTAGGTCATCTGCTTAATAGACATTTAAGAGACTTCCTTTCCCCGTGAAAAATTCAAATATTATTGTGTTCTGTCCACATTAATGAATTCTATCTCTGTTGAGTCTCACAACTAAACCACGTAAAACACTAATATTTTATAATTATACATTATTGTTGATATAAACACAAAGCGCTATAGTATATGAAAGACATTTGTATAGAGACGTATGCAACCACAACATATTGGCTGTAATATAGTTTTAAAGGATAGCAAAGGTAAGTAATACATTAGGAAAAGGAATTATTGATTACTCTATGATGTCAACATTCCTAACCACAAAGAGTATAAAGAAATAAAATAGGCCTCGTACTGATATTAAATTACAGGAAAATGCCCACACGTTTTATTTAAATCAAGGGTTACACTCACTTACGTTCTCTGCACTCCTGACACTTTAGCACCTTGGCAAAAATCGATGGCACGTGGTTAGATATTTCAGGTAACCAATTACTAGGGAAATTCATATCCTTTGAAAGTTAAAGAGGAGCAAAACCCGACTTTAAGGCCGACCAATGTAACAGCGATGCTACCGCGCAATTCTTTTGATGTACATTAAGAATCAGATTAGCCTACACGTATCATCTACACAGTGTCGCGTAAAAAACTTCATTTTTGTCATGACATAGTCCAGGGACACAGAGAACGTAGGAGAAGGTAGTGCCCCGGAGTCTTAGGATGAGTCCTAGACTGAAATCGTTGATATGGTAACGGAAAAGCTAAATCGATATTAAAGAATGTTCCAAGTTGGAAAGGTTGATTTATATGGATTACCAGGTATTTTTCTGTAGAAAAACGTGAATTTAATATATTTTAATCTTTAGATTTATCTTAGTGATGTTTTATTAATTGTGTGTGGGGGGGGGGGGGGTGCGTGTGTGCGTGTGTGTGCGTGTGGGGCAGGAGGGGAAGGAGGGAGGGGTTACATGGGTCTCATTAGTACAAATATCAGTATGGTCACCCTTGTACCGATTGTTAAAAGCATCTACAGAGCACTTTACACATACATCATGTTTCTTATAAATAAACCTTTAGTTCGATTAAGGTAGTAAGTACAATGGAATTTAAATACAAAAAATGCCTTTATCAATATTTGGAAATATAGTGATTAAGCTTTTCTTCTACAAATAGCGTCGTATACTGTACTATACATGATATTAGTAGTTTGTAATATGAGAACCGGCTAAAAAATTAACAAAACAGAAAATAAAGCATAAAAAATCTGCCCTACTTGTTATTTCAAGCGATTACGTATCAGATAGGTCGTAATTTGACTTGACGACATGATAGTGTCGTGTATTCGTGTCTGTTGATCACATAGACCCATGGAACCATGACAGCTGGCCATACTATGAGGTAGGTTTTCATTCTAAGCGTTGTGTTAATATTGTATCGCAAATGCATGACTTAATGAAACGTTTTCATGAATGCATCCTCGATATCCAGGGGTTACGCTCACTTTCGCTCTCTGCGCCCCTTGACTATGTCATAGCAGAATTGAAGGCTCAGTATGCACCACCCTGTGGATGAGACAACAAGACTAGGTTGATCATTTGATGTACATCAAAAGAATCTCGTGTTCGCGTAACGGCAGAAATTGACTGGCTTTGAAGACGGGGGTAGCTCCTCTGTATCAGCATTGTGATTGGTTACGTTTTTTTACCCGAGACAAACAAAATAGCTAGCCGCGTGCCTTCAATTTTGCTATGAGATAGTCTAGGGGTGCAGAGAGCGAAAGTGACCTCAACGCACCGAAAATGACCGCAACACACACCTTCAACAACCCAGGTGGAGGATAAAATGGTATGCGTGGATGTGGCGGTACATGTATCTGTGCTGTTGCATTCAAGTGAGCTGGTACTATACATGATACCGTTGGAAGCACGGTCCCACTACAAACACAACACAATAAATCTCCAGCATACACGCAGGCACACACACATAGGAAGATATTAGCCAGGTGGCATAGGACTAGTAGTTAGCGCCTGATAAGGCAGCTCCTGTGAATTCCTCAAAATTGTATGTATTAATGTATATGCTAAATGTATTGATATTTGTATAAAATGTATATCTATGTACTGTAAAGCGCTTTAGAGTGGCTTAGGTTAGCTAGATAAGGCGCTATATTAAATGTTGTATATCATCGAGGATGTAATCAATGTAACCTTATTTTTCTTTCTGTCGATTATTATAAGCATCCGTTATCTGACAGTATTGATTACGTCTGTGTCTCTCCAGTTCCTGCGGCAAAATGACAAGCTATGAAACAACACTTATTGCTAAGGTCATCACAGGAAAATGAAATTGATGTAACGCGCTCCATAGAATATGTTCGTTGCCAACTGCGTTCATACTACCGTATACGCAGTCAAAATGAAGGCCAATCTTTAAATGGATATCAAACCAGTTCAAATATTACGTCAGACGTGAACAGTTTACAGTTATAAGAACAAATTATACCGGGTATACAGGCTAAATATATTGGTCGCTTCTGTAATTAGGTATACAAATATTGACTAATATATCATTATGTATAATAATGAAACGGCTGTCACAATGTCACAATGACATACTGATTTCTTATAGACATTATACACTATATATATACTTTATAACGGATTATTTACGCGGGCTAACATTTTCGCGATTTTTACCCAAAATTAGAAATTATATTTACACGGTTTATAATTACGCGATCTAGACAATATGAGGATACATTTGTCTGAATGGGACATTGCTTGTATTTGTTATGCAGTTTATATACAGTCAAACTTCTAAATCGAACTTCGAATATTCGAATTTCTCGATGTGTCGAACTTATGACAAAGTCTATATTTTTTTCTTCAATAAAACTTCTTACATTATTAAGGAATCGGACTCTTATTTGTGAAATGTCTCACTGTTTCGAAGAATAATCAAGGTCGGTAGCTCTCCATTCAATATTTTAGATTTTCATTTAAATTGCTTATATTAGGCTTTGGTGCGTCATGCAAGAATCCCATTTGGTCAACATCCTTGAGACGAAGTCCCTTTTCTCGATTCGTGCGTTCTCTATGGTCCCGCAAATTTCGAAACATTGAAGTATACTTAGGGGCTGGCAAAGCTGAAATTTGGTGATACTCGTTTTGTTATAATGGAAATGAATAAAATTATGTCCTCATCCCTGATGGTGTCAACTTTTGGTTGTTTCCCAAAGTCGGTTGTATTGTCCTGATGTCAACCCAGTCCACTCGGAACATCTCAGACCTTTAAGTAATGGCATATCCGGATGAAAATACTAACCAATGAAAAAAACGCCTCTCAAAAAATACTATCGAAAGTTGTATACTAAATTGTCTGGCAATACACTATCTTATGTATGCTAGCCAAATTGTTGGAATTAACACTGATGACCCAGTGATACACATGGTGTGAACTTTATATAAGAAACTGTAAAATAAATAATAATTTATTGTAATTCTTTTCACTAATGAATGCCTTTTTAAACTCCAACTCTTTTGGCTCCTATCATCAACGATGAGGCCTAAATGGGCGAAATAGCTTATGATGCAGGGTAATTAATTTTTGACAAACTGTATCGGATACCTTGTGTTATTGGTGTGACCATTGTGTAAATGTTACGTTCGTCTTTCAAGACACAAGGTGGTATACTGTGTGTATGGATTCTGTAGTCCCCGAGGTTTGCTTTAACCTTGATGGCCACAGTTTCCTCTTTTGAGTATTGGCAGGGTTCTTAATGTACACACTTGACATATTAATTAATTCTGAGTTAACCAATACTCCGCTAAATCTTCAAATTCGTAAACGAGAGGGTTTTACGCACCGGTCCCTCTGCTTCATCATTGGTATACACAATTTGAATCTCCTACTTGTTTTACCCCTAGCATCATCAATGAGTCCTAGAAGGACGAAACAGTGTTATTCAGGTTTGGTATACTGTATCTATAACCAAATGGTAAAGGTACAATTAGTGTGTTTTAGTAACGTTTACCTTTTAGTGTTAATACAAAAAGACAAGCAAACAAACAGTTGTTTTCCCCTCAAGCAGAATAAAATGTGAGTTTATTCTTTGATTAATGTTTCACCGTTTTGTTTATGACGTAGGAAGTAAAACAGAAATAACTATACCACAGCGTCACCACAAAAGGAAAAGAATCATCGATATGGCCAATTGTCTAAGATTACAAGAAATAACAAATATTATTTACGGGTTAAGCGGTATATACAGTTAGTCGTGGTAAATTCCTTTAATACTTTGTTTTATTTACAGGTTCAGTTTCCTTGCTGTTGCCTTCACTTTCATATTTCATATGACAGGTGAGTAGACTTAAATTTAACATAACATACGATATGTGCGTTCGTTTAAAATAAACTTGACATTTCACAAATGAGTATGGTGCATATAAACATGACATACATACAGCAGGTGATGACATGATATTTTAACATATATTACAAATGAGTACACTTGAACGAAACATGATATACATCACGACAGGAGGGTACAATTATGTTTATGAAATTACTCGAGATTAAATTATATTGAAACATAAATTCAAGCAGATTTATAAAGTTGATGAAATTAGATATACACCAGGTGAGTAATATAAATTAAACATGATATACGACAGATGATTGTACTCGAATTAAACCTGCGACAGATCCATACTTAAATTGAACACATGAGTACGATTAAACGAATTTCAACCAGATGAATGACTTTGAATTATATATGGCGTTCGAAAGTCAAGGAGAATATTATGAAACCAGAGCTACGGCAAGATAGTACAGTAAACAGGCATAGCATTGACAGATGATAAGGCGTACATTAAACATTACACTGTCAGGTGATCACACTTACATTAAACAGGACTTTGCCAGGTGATCACACTTACATTAACATGACATTGACAGGTGATCACACTTATATTAACATGACATTGACAGTTGATCACACTTACATTATACATGACATTGACAGGTGATCACACTTTACATTAACATGACATTGACAGGTGATCACACTTTACATTAACATGACATTGACAGGTGATTACACTTTACATTAACATGACATTGACAGGTGATCACACTTACATTAACATGACATTGACAGGTGATTACACTTAAGCTATACATCCCTCTAGAACGTACATAAACATGGAATATGACAGGTAAGTAAACCTTATTCAAACACGACAAACGATAGGTGAGTACATGTTAACTAACTTTCAAATATATGTGTACCTTTGAATTAAATATGACATAGGTCAGGCGATTACACTTAAACTCAACATACAGCAGCTGAGGAAAAGGGGGTACCAAATTGGGCCGTCTAGTGGCTTTCACTGATTAATTTCATTTTTGCATATGTTTTTAACAAAAGGATTCAAAAGCTCGAAACTTACTTAAAAACGTGTTTTCTAACATCACATCCCTAGTAATTATTGTACGTTTACATACAGAGGGAGGCCAGCTATGCGGAATCTGTACACAAATGGTTGACCCTCGGGATTGTGACGTTGTTGGTGAGTGTGGGGATCACGAGGTAAGGTCTGTGATATCTAAGCTGCTGATTTATACAAATAAAATGTACTGCCATTTGGGTGAATCATTTAGATACGTACAGGTTTTGGGAAGGAACAGGCCTGTAGAATGATTATCACATAGCATGTTATCAGAGGAGGCAACTAATGTGGGCTCTCTGCAGATTATGGGGGGTTCTTCTGTGTCCTCTTTCTAGGGACATTTGAAACATTTGTGATAGATATTTTTTTTCTAACGTCTGAATTTTTTGTACTGTTTTCCCAGGCACTCGCCTTCATATGTTTTGAGGATGTTAAACCTGTACAATACACTTTATGAACAACTCGGGCTTTTATAAGGAGATATAAATGGATCGCGAGCTTAATTAAGTCATGACAATGTATTCATATTTTAGCTGCAAAATTAACAAACATTCAAATGAGTTTGAAGTGTTTCATTAAGCATTTATTTACGGTGAATCACTCCACAACATCCCTTCTAGAGGTAAAAAGGATCAAATCTACCGAGAAATCTTAACCCTTGGGTAAATATTCTTCAATGTCAATCCCTCTGAATGTTCTTGATTCTTGATCAGTATGTTAGTTTGTATGTTTCGGAAATGGCGTCCTCGCAAATGCCAAGTTCATATGAAGATCTATATGATGGGGATATGATTGCTATACTGCTATAGTTACGAAAAATTATGTTGTAAGCTCTTACAATTCACCACATTGCATTGAAGTAAAGTGGCTTGAAACCCTTAATGTATATTAAGGGTCACTTACACAGGGTTCTATGTTATCGTCCCTGTTCCAGGAATGCAGTGTCAGTCAATACGCTTCACCCACTGGACACATACTGTATGATATGGGATGTGAATCCTCACTAGTACGTATCTTAAATGAGTTTGTAACCATTCATTAATTGTATCCTCGTCCATATATCGTTAATTAGATTAAATGTTTGTTTACAATTAGAACTTATCTGATACATTTGTCATTTCAATTGAAATTACAAATACTTTAAATTTGTAGAGGTTTGCAAACCAGTATGTTAGTCATATTAGTGATATGTTAAATGGAATTATATATTTTACTGTAGTCATCAGCAAATACTATTTATGTGTGATAGAATTAATAAAATGATTTATAGTAAAAGCACAAAAATGAGTGTATGCCTATTTGGTTAAAGGAGACGCTTTTTGGTTTTGTTAAGGCTTGTCGTTCCAGTACTGGGAGGAGGAATTCAGATGTCTCAAGGACCTCTCGGTTAGTAGGTGCCGGCAATGTGGGGATTTGTTCAACATGCTGTAATGACACACAAATCTGCAACGTCATTAACGGGCATTGTAACAGTCAAGGTAACACCATTGAACAGATCCAATAACTTTATTTTTTACTTTCATGTCATATGAATAATATTTTTGAAGATAATGTAATGTCTATTTAAGTGTATGATATAACATATTCTTTTATTGTATGTCATATTACTTTTATTATTGTATGACATATTATTATATGATTTGATTATTATATGACATATTTTAATAATTGTATGTAATATTTAAATAATAATAAATGTATGAGATTTTGTGTATGCATGTATTTTATTATTGTATGTCATTTTATTGTGTTTTCATTACTCATAAAATAATGTGTCTTTATAATTGTATGTCATATACCTTTTTATAAGTGTTTGTCATGTCATGTGAGTAAGTGTATGCCATTTTTGTATTTTGGTGAATGTCCTGTTATTCCGTTAGTTCATATTATGTAAATTTATCATTGTTGTGAATTTTTTTATTAATGTTTGTCTATTCAAGTACATGTCATGCTATTTTTTGAAGTTAGTCTATGTCATTATTTCCCTTTTTGTATGTCATAAAATTTAGATAAGTGTATGTCTTATTATTTTACAAATGAATGTCAAGTTGTTTTCTGTATGTAATTATTTTTTATATTGTAAGTCATGTTATTTTTTATTGTATAAAGCTTTAAATATCTCGATACATGTCATGTTGGTCATATTATTTCATAAGTATATGTCATATAATTTTCTATAATTGTATGTCATGTTTTTTACTCTTGTATTTCGTGCTAGTTTCACTTTTTTATGGAATGCTTTTTTTTTTACTACTGTATGTCATGCTTGTTGTGCTATTGTATGTCATGTTTTTTTTATTGTTGTATGTCATATTATGTGTATTAGTATATGTCATGTTTTTTGTCTCTTAATAATATTTTTCTGTTAATATCTTTTGATTATCTTTAAATCCATGACTAATTATTGTATTGGTATTATTGGCTAGTGATTGTTTCATGTCAATGCAATAAAATCATGCTGTTATTATTCATAGATATTTTTTTAACATCGTTTTATGTTAGGTTTACGTAAATATACTGCACAATCAGTGCCATTATGTTTACTTAACCACTGTTAATCATCCTCGATACTCCTGAGTTAATGATCACTTACGCTCTCTGCATCCCTGGAATATGGAATATGCCAAAGCAAAACTGAAGACACGCACCTAGCTATTGATTGGTCTTAGGTAAAACAAACAAGTATTACCCATCGCTTGGCTGATACCTGTCTTGTGAAGATTACAGTGGAGCATCACCTGACTTGAAATCCACTCAATTTTACCGTTACGCTCCGCGTGATTCGTTAGATGAATATCAAAGGATCGACCTATTCTTCTAGGTTCATCTACTCCTCACCAGGTGGCGCATACTGAGCTTTCGATTTTGTCACGTCATATTCCAGGGGTGCAGATAATGTAATTGAACGTAACCTCTTCTTTTCACTTGATAAAGCACTGGATCTGACCGGGACCGTTCTCTGCTACAATTGTGACTACATGCATAGCCCCGATCAGTGTGACAGAGTCAGGGCCTGTTCTGTACATGAGGTACGTGTTGAACCCTTAGAGCGTTAGACTATGGAATTTTGGTATGGTGGCCATCAGGATCTCGCGGGGAAATATGCTTTTTCTTTTAGTGATATGAAGATTGATGTTTTTAAGTATGCTCATAAGAGTGCCTTGTGGTTTTCTTTTCACTATTCGAGCTCTAGATGTGAGGACGAGATATATTACCTGAATGCAAATTAGATTCATATTTGTTTTATTTATCTAGTATCTATTTCATCTTTAGATAACAGATCGCGTGTTGCATATGTGTGTACCAATTAACTACATGCGTAAAATGCGAACCTTTTTTTCATACCGCAAAATATCCACTTCTACAGTAATTAAATGTCGCAAATTGAGTTTAATTGGTAACGCAATCTTGGTAAAACGCCGCAAATCTCAAAACGCAGTGAGGTAACTCCTGTTCCAGTTTATTGAAGCTAAATCAATAGAAAGCAAACAATCAAACTTAATAAACACAAAAACAAAGCAAACAAAAACAATAATTTTAGATCAAGTTGAAAAATCTGGGTCACTGCCATGCATATGACGTCCGTAAAAGTCAAAAGGAGGCGGAATAGCATTGACCTTCTGGGGTGATGCTATTTTGGTTATCATTAACAATTAATTTCTTGTTTTGTAGGGGCCAGTTTGGGCCACTGGGGTCGCCATGCATGCCTCGTATGCAAATATTGCAGACGGCATATCATGGTTATATTAATTATTTTGATTAATCAATCAAATGCAGTATAAATTAAGAATTAATTAGACTAACACTTACAGTTGGGAGCAAACTTAACTTGGTATATAGTGCACTTCGTAGCGCACATGTAGTGAACAAGGAAGTGCACTTGACAAAACGTTGAAGTTCACTCCAGTTTACTTCAGTGTTAACTCCAGTGCACTTCGATGTGAACCAAGTTTAAAAGACTGAATAATGAAATGGGTTCTTTGTGATATGAAAATTAAAAGAAAATTAAGAAACAACTATGAGTTAGTCTGATTTTAATTTCTTATTTTTCTATATATGTATACACGTCAGGTACATGTACATGCTGATGGTTGAAAAAGAAAATACATCCCCAACCACCGACCCCTCTCCTGGGTACCACACCAACGTAGCAGATATACATCTGGCCTGGTGGTACAGTAATGCATTTCCACTTGTTAAAATGATGACAAAATTCATGGTTGCAGGGTGCAAGCACCTGTAGCTAAAGTTATATATACATGGACAAAAATGAAATAGGTTGATCAATTTATACTAGCAAAAAATGAAATCAATTAAGTTTCACAGGGAACCTCAAGTTTTAATCATACAGTTACAACTTTACTTCAGTGGCAGATTTAAAGA
>JAUMHH010207683.1:0-12954 GCA_032359455.1 Chlamys rubida
CCTAATAATACCTGGATGCACAACATCAGGTCGAAGGTATCATATCTGGAAACTTTCATTGAAATTGGTCCATTACATTAGAAAGAGTTGTCCGGACAAACTTTTTCTACGGACAGACAAGCTGATTCCATTATATACCCCCCACCCCGAACTTAGGTGCGGGGGATATAATGACTGTAACATACAGCCACAGACTTGGATCTAATAATTCCGTGGGTAAGCAGAACAATGTTGTTTGACAGTATATATTGTGTACCCGCTGTGCTTCTGGTAATATAGAAGATGAATTCCACTTCATCCTAAAATGTCCATTCTATCAAGACCTGAGATGTTAATATATCAAGCAATTCTCACTTAAGTGCCATACCTCTTTCTTTGATATCGTGAGGTAGAAGTTCAAGGGTCAGAATCTAGGATTGTTCAAGCGGGGATTTTATATGAAGTTAACAGTGGTTCCATCTCATATAAAATACTTTTTTTTTATTGTATCATAATACACGTATGATCTTGCCCAATTATCTATTTTATGTAATTAATGGGAACTCATCATCTTTTGAAACCAATGACGTGAACAGATTTACTATTTATCAAATAGCCAAGATTTGTTTAAAATTAAAAGCTTTTTGAGCCTTTCGGTAATAGACTTAAGTTGTAAGGGAAAAGTGAACAGATGACTGCGATGCGGCATTAATTAGATCACAAGTCCTTCCAAGCTGGAGAGCTAAACTAGAGCATTAACTCATTCACCCCTGAAATTTCAATGAACTATTCCAACCATGAATTGGAAGAGCTCAAATGTGTCTTCAGGGGTGAATGAGTTAACAGGTATGACATTCTTTACATGAAATCTGTAGTATCTGTTTTTTAAGGATTCCTGCCAAACTACACTGTGGTTTTTCATATATACAGTAACTTCTCCTTAATTTCGTTCCACACTGTTGCACATTTGAGCCTGAATACCTCCACGACTAGCTAGCTAGGGAACAGCTCAGCCGTTACAGCGATACTGTAACTGTTGTGAGGTCCGGGGTTCGAATCTCCGTCTAGCAGTAACCCCAGCCAATATTTTTACATTCCGAGCACTTTTGTTGATTTATTTTTTTAGTATTTTACATAAAGTCCTAAAATTTATGATTTTCTTTTCATCAGATATTATTTAGTTATAATACTTATGCCAAAAATAACAGTTTCCAATGAATGGAAGGATTTTAAAGATTTACCTGAATTTCCCTTATTGGGGCCCCGCCCTGCTGCACCCTTTAACTCATTCACCCCTGAAATTTCACAATGAACTGTTCCAATAAAAAGGTCAGCTTACAAACCTAGAGGCTTGCATCCAGTAATGCATAATTTTGAAAATTTTAAGATGTCTGTTAAAGATTTGAACACATTTTCAAACCTGTGACATAAAGGTGTAACACAACTCTTTTTGAATTGTGTAAGTTAACCTGGTGAAATCAGTGTAACACGATATATTTAAGCAATTTCAGTTGGCATTCATATTGCGTATGAATGCAAACTAAACACAGTAGTGCTTCATGTTAGATTTTTTTGTCAGGTTGGCATTCATTCATATTGCAGTTAAATACTTAAACTGTATGTTAACATCCTAGAAAAATTCTTTCTCAGCATTTAGTTCAAATAATGTATTTATAGTATGTTTAATCAATTAATTATTGGTCATCTGTTCATGGCTTTAATCGCTGAATGTGATAGGGCAATGACATAGGATGGTACATGTTAATACAATAAAGTTCAGTGGCGGATCCAGAGGGTTTTTGGGGGCTTCAGGGAACCCCCCCAGCCTGAGAATTTTCTTTAAAAATCATGCATTTTCCCCATATGGAATATTTCTTGTTTTAGATGTACATACCCAGGTACCACCAGAACAAAAGAACAAACAAAGTATAAGTTGATGACATTGTAAAAATATATTTCTTTCATAAAACGGTCATAAACATATGTATGCATACATCAGAGGCTCTGATCACCTCAAACAGACAGACGTATTACCTACAATCACTTAAAAACAAAACTCTTATCACTTAGAGGAAACATTATGCAAGAAACCATTTATAACAACAAAACATACCACTATCAGAGCTTACCTAGCAACAGCCGCATCTCCATAGAAACAGATACAAATCGTATCTGGTAATGATCTAAATATATCTCAATGACAAAAACAGAAACAATGAAAAAATATACAACAGACAGTGCAAGAGTGTATCTACAGTCGTCAGCCCCACAAATATCGGCCGTGTTTCTATTTTCCGCTCTCAAAGGATCTGGTTACATCTAATTGCAAACGTATCAAAATATGCATTTTGTTAGGCAACAGTTTATAAGGACAGTTAATTTAGAAAGCGTTTCAGATTTTGTAGTGCTCGTCTGAAATTGGACTTAAAAAAATTTCAGTCTCTAAAACTTGGTTTCGATAAGAATAGAAATTGCCTATTGTCACTTTACTTTTTAACTTTACTTTTCACCAAGGTTTGTTTCTCCATATATGACAAGCTTAAAGTTGTTCATTTTTCCTCGTTATAACCAATAATAACTTTGATGTCATACAAGTAATTGCGGTATCAATGGACCATCATGTTCGAGTTTGCCATTGTAAAGTTCAGGGGAAAATGTTACACTGGACAAAAGTACAAAGTGTAATAAACAAGAAATAATCTGTTAATAAATTGGAGGAAAAACAATTTAAATGCTAACAGATTTCCCCGATTTGAAGATTTGAAAATTAGAAGCGTCTCTTCAAAACTTGGCAGTATCGGGGGTGCAGAGATCGTGAGTGATATTTGTAGGCAGTAGATCTAAGAGAGAATGTACGAACCAAATTATTGATTTGTTCATGTCTTGCAAGAGACATTTTCATCAAAAATTTTCTGATTGAATTTTTCATGTCACTCAGTGTGTGATAAATTTGACCGGATACTTGCCAAGTTTTGGAGAGACGCTTCTGATTTTCAAATCTTCAAAGAGAGCGCAAGTGAGCGTAAACCTTGCTATACTGCCACCATTTGCCGTGAGAAATGTAAAGGGTTTGACAATATATTGGGCAGGGTTTGCATAAGTGTTTTAATTCAGGTGCTTTCAGAATAAATGGGGTCTTTTTCATAATTTCAATGAGATTACTGAAAATTGGAAGGGTGCTTTTGAATTTCAATACTTCTGATCAGGGTTAGACTGTACACTAACCTTTTTTGCTTGGTAGTCCATAGGACTAGTTGATTAGATTATTTACTTGTCTCCCATCAATGTAACTAGACCAAGATTTCCTGATAAGGAAACATCCTGATCTACAGCCATGAAACATCAAAAGTAATCAACTGAATTAACTATTGCCATGTAAATATGGAGAAGTTTTAGGAAAATTTTGACATTTCACACAATATATCCTATTTGATAAGCAGTTTTCTAAATTTTAAAAAGGAATTTTCTTATTTCATAATCCTATTTTGCGTAAGTCCAAAGGACCAGTTAGGTTAGGTGATTCACTAGTCTTTGCTGAAATCTACTTGTCCAGGGCTGGCCGACTGAATTTAGAAGCATTGTACAAGCATAGCCTCCTATAGCACACCCTGTTCAGAGGCAGTCCAAGACGCACACCCATCCCGTATATTTACATCTAGAGTGTTTTATCAAATCAAAGTATGGCCCATGTACAATACACCAGTATAATGTGCTGAATTTTTCCAACAGAAAAGCTTATGTAATAACGAAACAAATATATGAAAAACTTAATATGAAAATTGTGACCATCAACATAACAAGTGAAAATATACTGATAACACATCAATATATATCAAACAGGGAAAACAACAGCTCAAATATACCGGTGAAAAGATGACAAAACTACAAATGAAATGTAAAACATTCAATAATTAACATACCATGTATGAAATACCGAGAAAACATAACTGTACCTTTTTTCGAGTACCAATAGACAAAACACTTCCGCAACATTTATCGAAGTTCCATTTGATCTTATTATTTAATTGATTTTAATGATAATCAATCCAACATTTTTAATGTTAAATTTCTGAATTTGAAAAAATTTGGTTGATAAAACCTACTACCGGGTACTACCATTCCGGTTTTTTTAATAATTGCTTTTTGCAAAGCCAGTTATCAAGCAATTATCTAATTGTTTACAGGTCATTGTCATACATTTCACAAGATTACTTTTTAGCATATTAACTAATTCACCCCTGAAATTTTATGATGAACTATTCCAACCTTTGAAATGGAAGAGTTCAAATGTGTCTTCCGGGGTGAATGAGTTAACATGTATACATGCATCACCCTCCATATCCAGTTCACGCTCATGTTTGCTGTCTACACCCCTGGAATATGTCATGGCAAAATTGAAGGCACGATGTGGCGCCTAACGGTAAAAATTGACAGGCTTTAAATTGACAGGCTTTGAAGTCGGGGGTCTCTCCTTTGTAATCTTCAAAGGACAGGTATCAGCCTAGCGATTGGTCAGTTTTTTTTTACCCAAGACCAATCAAACAGCTATCTTCTCGCCTTCAATTTTGCCATGACATATTCCAGGGGTGTAGAGAGCGAAAGTAAGCGTAACCCCTGGATATCGTGGATGTACATGCATATGCACACAATGTAACAAATATTATCACATAAGAATCTACTGTTGACTATCTCTACGGCTGGGTACACACACACTAAGTACTGTATGTACAAACAAAACACATGTAGGCATAGCTTATAACTCTCATTCATTTCAAAAGCCATCCTTATTTTTCAGTGTAGCAAGTCTTCATTTTTAGTTCCGAAAATAAATTTTCAAAAGATTGCAAGTGCCAGTTGCATGTTGGAAAATAAATTTCAACATATTTGAGAAGCAACTAACTTTCAAACAAAGGTGAAATTAGAAAATGTCAACTTGAAAATTTGCAAGTTGTAATGGTTACCAAATCATAAAATTCAATAGTAACCTAGAATTGTAGACTTTTTTTTACCCTTGATACTTCGTAATGAACTATTCCAACCATTGATTTGGAAAATTTCAAATGGGTCTTCAGGGGTGAATGCGTTAAAAGTTGAAAGTCTTGTCAAAAGAGCTTTTCTTTAACATCAAAGTTATTCCAAAACCATATATCTATAATAAAATCAATTTTAAAATATAGGGAAATCACACAATTTCACAAAAACCTCGGTTAATGTAATTTCTTCACAGTCACAATTTTATCACAAATGCTGGTCCGGAATCGTAGCTCATAATCAGTCAACTGTGTATACATGTACCATTATCATTTCTACATCAGGGAAAATCTTAACAAATCACTCTCACTCACTACGTATATGGACAAGTCATATGAGAAAAGCGTTAAAGCCTCAATTCCATTTCACGGCTCTCTGATCTGAAAGCAGATCTGCTAACGACAACCATCCATTAACAGTATTTCCGTTATTTCATTTTATTGTGATCATTTTTTCTCCTGCAACACTGGAGTTTATAGCTATAGGTTAGGTTAGCAGGATTTGGGAGTAAACCAGCATACAGACAGGGTTTTTGGGGGATAAACAAAAAAATCCTAGGGGTTTAACCCAATTAATTTATGATTATAATAAGTTATCCAGTGATAAATCTATGTGCGAGTCCCGAGTCCTAGGACTCATAAAATTTTGAAAGGACTCACAGAATTCTGGAAATATAGAAAATTTAACATGGGGAGGACTCCTATATTTTAACAAAACAGTGGAAAAGGACTCATAAAAATTAAATGTGTCGGTATTGGTCTGATATAGCTATGCATAGGGCACTTGTTCTGATTGTCTTGTGCATAAGTACCAAGTTCAGTAGTACCCTATACATAGGACCACAGTGACTATCCCTATACATAGGACCACAGTGCCATATAGTACGATTATCCTCTATGTTGATGGAGGGAGCTGCATGTTTGAAATGTCCTATATATATATAGGGAAGAGAGCTGCGCGTTCATGTCGTTCCAGCATGCATACTGGTACACTTCTCCAAGTTGATGATGATAGATGTGGATGATGTAATGGTTGTAATGCGTGTTAGTGTGTGATGTTCTGTGCTAGCAATCCCGAGAAAATGCACATTATTAAATTAAGTGGATCAATTGTTGGTATTTGGCAGTTACAGAATGTTAGGAATCGGTACATTTATTACAATTTGGGTAACACATTGCTAGCTTCTGTACAACACAGCATCTTATAGAACCATCTATCTAGTTTTTCGTGACGTGATGTTGTTATTATAAATTATTACATAATAGCATTATCCTCTTTAATTTTGGACACATTTTTAGAATTTATAGAGAAAAAAAACTGGGGCACTTACAATAGACATTATGTGAGATACAACATGTGTAATTTTCCTTTGTAAACACCGCCATCACTTTGTGTTTGTACGCTGTGTCTGGGGCTTGGAGCCTCGTGTGATAAATTACCGCAGGCCCTATGGAATGATTGTTAGATAATTATGCTTGTTTGATGTAGGTGTTCTTGATGGGTGTATATGTAACACATTCATGTTTTTGTGTTTTACAGAACACTCAATGGAAACGGTCTGGAAACATTTGAATCCGGATGTTTTGACAACTTAACATCATTAGAAGTGCTGAAGATGAATAAAAATAGAATCCGCTTCCTGCCGAAGAATTTATTCAGTAAAATGAATAAACTGAAAACATTGTAAGTGTTCCTTTAGAGCAAAAGAAATTATGCATTTTCCACACATTTTTCAGTTTTGAATGCCTCATTCTTGACTAGATGAGAAGCAGATTGGCAATACATTCAAGTGGGAAACATTTTTTCAAAATGAAAATGTGTAGACAGAGAGACTATGGCCAACGTTTGAGATATTATGTGCTTGGCTACGGGTAGTTGCAGAGGTGAGTAGAGGAGAATAAAAGAGATAATTTAAACCATTCAAGTAACTTCAATTTGTTAAAGGAATTGATATCAACTAGTTAGCAATATCTTGGCTATTTCTAACTTTTCAAACACTAAACAAAATTCTTATTCATAAATACCAAACATCGGGTGACTTTTGGTTTTGTGCTTGGTAATTATAAGTCTGATCTTAAAACTTAACACGGCTGTAAGTAACACTATTGGTCTGTAACAGTTGAACTATACACACTTTTATTGTTTACATGATAGCAGAAATAACTCTGGCTAAACATCAGAGCTATATAAACTAGTTCTCTACAGCCGAAGTACTTTTGTTTCTTAACTCAAAAGCAAAAATTATACTTCATTTTTCGTGAGATCTGAGACCTTATGTCAGCATTGATTTGGGTTATGAGTTAATATTGTAAAACGTGGCGAGAAAAATTCATGTGTCAGAAAATTTTACAGATGTGATCAACATTAAAATTTTATTTATGGCTTTTATACTTTTACATTTACATATGATATGAGTAAACAGAAAAAGCACCAGAAGTGTGAATAGTCGGAGAGAGACATTAATTTATAGCAGTGTAAAATTGGATTTTTGTTTGCCATTTAATATAAAGTATGTTTACGCATTACTATTTTGACACTCTGTTGCCCTCTAAGCATCTTGATGAAAATTATGTTAACTTTTATAAAATTCATAATATGTATTTTGTCGTGGTTGTATACAGGCACATGTTTATGCAGCTGTCCTTACCAAATCCTGCTTAACCATTTCACCACTGTAGACCATAATGGACTCATCCAGATCAATGTATGGGAGAGTCTACTAAAGTTGCATAGGGGTGGAATGTTAATAGAGAAGTTTTTGTAAACCAACCACCAAGGTTAAGATAGAACCTGTGCAATTATGTTCAGTCAGAAATATTTACAAATTGTATATATGGTCCTTACTTTTGGTATCTTCAACCTATTCCACCATGGACAAGGTTTCACCTAATGTTTCTTGCATTTTTCTTACCGCTATTAAAAAATAAGAAAATAAAAGTGAAATCTTACAAAGTTTCCAGAAACCAGTATCAGATATTGCTGAAGTATTGGCATTTTACAAACGAAAACATATTTTAGAGAACAAGGCTTGGGAATTTGTCAAATTGCAGGCCCGTTAGAAAAGGACACGTTTTTATTTATAATAACACTACTGGTAACAGATCATAGAAGATTAATCGGAAATCCTTCATGCAACTTTAATCATCATAATTGAAATTATACAGATGCCTTTAGAAGCAGTAGCTACAGCCTGTCTGACATAAAGCACATGTTGCTTAAGCTGGAAGTATAATTAGTACCTTGCCAGCAGAGTCCCCCATGCATCATAAACACATTTCTGTGAAATGAAATGTTTGTGCTGGCCTAAGATGGAAGGCCTAGATGGTGGAAGAAGTGGGCTATAGACAATGCTGATAAATCATCAGGCTTGTCTGGCAAGCTCGCTCCATTCCTTTCCCTAGCTTCTCTCGAAAACGCAAGCTTCGGGGGACAAATATCAATCTTCAAACCTTCTTTTTTCGCAACATTCAGACTGTTTCTTTCTGAAGTTTTTCATTGTGATTGTCATAAGACTATTTTTGTTAAATCGAGGCCTGTTTAACGTGAGTATATCGGGTCAGTGGCTGCTGTGACAACGTGTGGGTGACGGTATAGAGCTAACCAGACTAGTGGCTCCCCCTCTGACTGCGGCTTCCTCTGCAGCACCACTGTCATTACAGCATTGTTACAAGACTGGTGGAGAGGCTACCCGTTTTTTCTCCACAGCATTTCATTTAAACTTGTACCATGGAAAACACATTTAACTTAGATGACAGATAGCAATCAGTTAGGGATTTATGGCCCAGAGTTGTGTTTTTACATGCGATTAGGTTTTGAGATGCACGGGATTGTTCGATGATTTGAGGGAAATGACACATTTTGTTTGGATAATTATGAGCCTCGTGTATCGATTGCTTGCTCTGTGCCAACTGTAAATCGCTTTTTGAATGTGCACCAAATATCTTCATGGGAATATTATTTTCATATAATAGAGTTAATAAAATGAAAAGATTTGCCGCTATGACTTATCTATACTTCATCTTTATGGAGAAATAACATACTAGTCTTGATGATTAATCACATCTCATTACTTTTAAACCATTTAGACATCACATTTAGGACAACAGAATAAACGGAAATCGCTGTACACTGAGTAGAATAAAGGAGAATAAATGGAAATGACTGTACAATGATTAGAATAAATAGAAATTACTGTACACTGAGTAGAATAAACAGAAATTACTGTACACTGAGGAGAATAAACAGAAATGACTGTACACTGAGGAGAATAAATGGAAATAACTGTACACTGATTAGAATAAACGGAAATAACTACACTGATTAGAATAAACGGAAATAACTGTACACTGATTAGAATAAATGGAAATTACTGTACACTGAGGAGAATAAATGGAAATAACTGTACACTGATTAGAATAAACGGAAATAACTGTACACTGAGGAGAATAAATGGAAATTACTGTACACTGAGTAGAATAAACAGAAATTACTGTACACTGATTAGAATAAATGGAAATTACTGTACACTGAGTAGAATAAATGGAAATTACTGTACACTGAGTAGAATAAATGGAAATTACTGTACACTGAGTAGAATAAACAGAAATTACTGTACACTGAGTAGAATAAATGGAAATTACTGTACACTGAGTAGAATAAACAGAAATTACTGTAAACTGAGTAGAATAAACAGAAATTACTGCACACTGAGTAGAATAAACAGAAATTACTGTACACTGAGTAGAATAAACAGAAATTACTGTACACTGAGGAGAGTAAACGGAAATTACTGTACACTGAGTAGAATAAACGGAAATTACTGTACACTGAATAGAATAAATGGAAATTACTGCACACTGAGTAGAATAAACAGAAATTACTGTACACTGAGTAGAATAAACGGAAATTACTGTACACTGAGGAGAATAAATGGAAATTACTGTACACTGAATAGAATAAATGGAAATTACTGCACACTGAGTAGAAGAAACAGAAATTACTGTACACTGAGGAGAATAAATGGAAATTACTGTACACTGAGTAGAATAAACAGAAATTACTGTACACCAAGTAAAATAAATGGAAATTACTGTACACTGAGTAGAATAAAGTACAAAATGATGAGAGAAATCAATGTACACTTAGGAGAATAAACAGAAATCACCATACACATAGGAATAGAATAAAAAGAAATCACTGTACACGAAGGACAATGAAATATAGAGCAAACATCAGGGCTTGTCACATGATCATAGGGAGACATCAGGGCTTGTCACATGTTCATAGGGAAACATCAGGGCTTGTCACATGATCATAGGGAAACATCAGGGCTTGTTAGGTGATCATTTGTAGGCGGCATACACAAGACAAGAACTTTACTTTGATAATTGTCTTATATTTTATATTTAAGAAGTCAGTTGTAAATAGGAGTTGTAAATTTTAATTTGCTGAATGTTGTTTTTATCTTGTTTCACAGAGAAATAACCAAGAACCAGCTCCGCCAAATTGAAGGTCTTTTATTCCAACAGTTATCCAATTTACAAACTTTAAAGCTTCGGAAAAATCAGATATCAGTATTGATGGATGGAGCATTTTACGGCCTAACTAAGATACAGAGCTTGTAAGTATATTACCTCGGTCGGTATAAAGTTACTACATATCATACTGCATCAGGTGCTCTGTAGGTAGTTAGTGTAGCTACCTGTTCTGTAATGTTATAACAGCACTTAACATAACGGTCCATTTTTAATTAGAACCTAATCATTGATCATGTATAAATGATTCAATGTGCTGGGGAACAAGTAAATGTTCATAGTTTTTAGTTCCATATTAATTATCTCTGTTATTAGTTCCATATTAATTATCTCTGATTATTTTGGGGTCATCCTATCAATTCGTAGAGGTTTTAAGTTGCTAGTAATTGAATGTTGAGGAATTGAAGAAACCTGAAAATATATAGAGAGAGAGAAAAATAATAGCAAAAATTTCGCAAAAATAAGTTGATTTTTTTTTTTTAGTTTTAGAATTTCAAAAATATAAACGTTGCTTTTTACAGACAACTTGACCACAACAACATTTCAAATGTGACCCAGAGCTGGCTGTATAGGATGGAATCCCTCAAACAACTGTAAGTATCTAGTAGATCTTTGTCCCATGTGTTCGTATTAGCAGTACCATTGACAGTCCTATATACTAGGTCTGTAGTGTTGATGGTCTAACAGACCTGCTATCCTCCTCGGTGTTCTGTGTTGATGGTCTAACAGACCTGCTATCCTCCTCGGTGTTCTGTGTTGATGGTCTAACAGACCTGCTATCCTCAGTGTTCCGAGCACATTTAGTACAGTCAGTCTAAAACAGAATGCAGTTGCACCAATTGTCTGTCAATGAAGAATAAAACTGTTCGATATTAAAATCTACAAAGGAAATCAATGTGACACATTTTATTTTAACCCTGACAAAAGGGCAAGCTATAATTCACCTAAGACCTTTATCACAAACTGTAAATTTACATTCTACGTGTCTTGTGTTGGTGAAACTTATAGGAATTAATGTCTCGATTAAATAAAATACAAAGTGAATGTTTGACTTTATGAGAGAATAGAAATAAGGTAAAGGGTGAATTTTGTTTCCTTTAAAAATGCATTAAAGTTTTGTCTCTCCGTGGAGTCCGCAACCATCCCCTATGAAGTCGTTCATGAACAGATACAGTTTTCTTTGAGCAGGTGTGCCTGTGATTCATGTCTCTACATACATTATTTATCAAGTAATGCTTGTATGTAATTTATAGGCGAGTAAAAGATTGAAACGTGCATTAAATTTCTTTAAAGAAAATAAATGAGAAGGGAAATAATTAGTATTTACACGATACAATACAAGGGTAGTATCACTATTACGCTACCTGATTAAATCTCTCGGCCCTAAAAAACACCACAACAATTGCAGAAAGTTTATTTGTTATAGGAGATTTTACAGCGGAGAAAAAAAGGAAATGAAATGTTACTTTATGTGAGTTACAATGGAAGATCAGCAGGCTTCCCACATGCATATACATGACTCTGCTACCCGATGTCTGCTCCTTAGAAAGCATTGGAGTTGTGGTATTGTTGGGTAATAGGTAGATAGCCAAGTAGGTAATCTGGGGACAGCGGGAGGGCCATCTGACCTGAACAGGGCAAGTAGAGGCGGCTCCACGGGACCAGGCGTAAGCATTTCCTACTTCTCACCTCCGCTGATACTGGCATACTCCACAGAATTAATTTCTCGGCTCAAGTGTTATGCTGCAGAATTTTGTGTGAATAACTAGACTTAACACTTTATATAGATGGTTGTTACTGATTAAAAACTGTTGAGAAGAGTTGAGTTCCAAACTGTTTGATTTGAATTCATCAGGTTTTTTTTTTAACCTGGCCATGAAGTTGATGATGGCGTACAATTATTTTGCCTCATGGCTTAGGAATTGATTTGAGAAATTGTAGGGTGTGATGGTATCTAGTTGTAAATTCCTTGCAATACAGGGTACTAAATTTAAAGATTTTCTGGTAATTTAATAGAACATTAATCAACTCATTAAGATAATGCGTTAAGATAATGAATTTCTGTCCAAAGTTACGCTCAACAGCAAGTTATCACATAAGGTTACATAACTTCCTGACAGATCCCGTTCACAAATAATTTTTTTGATGGATGATCATGCCTGTGTTGGAAAAATTAATATTAGTGAGTTTTGAGATTATATTCTATTGAAAATAATTAATTGGTTATCACTTGATCTTGACACTAAAAATAATGAGATCTGTTAAAAATGATTTATTGGTTATCGCTTGAGAATGATGGTTTTGCCATAACTTTACCTAGTTGTGATATTAGGATTAACCCTTAGCCTGCTACGTACGGCATATGCCGTATTGACAAGTCGGGCCCTCAGTGCTACGTACGGCATATGCC
>JAUMHH010207694.1:0-12953 GCA_032359455.1 Chlamys rubida
GACGTGCCATTATTCCATATACTATTATTGTTCGACCCCCCACTATCTTTCCATTCTAAGTTCCATTTCACCATGTCCAGACCAAATTTAATCAAAATTTACTTGGCCGTTCAGGACTAGTAGCGTTTTAGAGGAAAAGTTGACGGACCGACGGACGACGGACGACAGACGACGGATGCTGCAGTATGGCATAAGCTCACCATGGTCCTTCGGACCAGGTGAGCTAAAAATGTAGGAGAAAATCTCTGGACAAAAAATCAAATACTTAAATGAACAAAGGGCAATTTCTTTTGCAAAAATCGTCGAATTTAAATTCTTTTAGGGGAGACACAATTTCATATCATGATAATAATGTATACCAAGTTTCAAAGAGATCGGTCGAAAAATGTAGGAGGAGATTGCCAGACAAACAAAAATTTACGCCGGACGGACGACGCCATTCATTAATACTCCCGTCAAATTTTACGAGCGTATACAAATCATTGATAGCTTTAATTATGATTGTATTGGAATTAAGTCAAATGATAAATGGATTTATTCCCTACTGATTTTATAGAAGACAGACTGCTAGAGTATAGGTAACTTACCAATGGTGGGGCTGTCTATTGTATGGGTACTTACCAATGGTGGGGCTGTCTATTGTATGGGTACTTACCAATGGTGGGGCTGTCTATTGTTTCAGTACTTACCAATGGTGGCGCTAAAGGACGGGTTGAATGTGTTGTTACAGAATCGGTGAATAAAGCTACTCTTGCCCACGCCCGAGTCTCCCACAAACACGACCTTGAAAACTCGCTGTGAGGTCATCACAGGCTCGATGGCCTAACAACACATAAACATACACCTAATCATATGTGTACATACTAACATTCACTTGATCAAATTTTAGTAAATCTTCTTTGACATATTAGCACCAAGTATTGTGGACACAGCATGGAATGGAAAGAGGTTAATCATATATGCTGTAATCTGGTAAAGTATTAATGTAACTGTGTGCAGGTACTAAAGTAATTCTTCATTGAATTTCCGAAGATCATTTTGGAATAACATTAATTCTGGATCAAAACAAGCTTTACATGAATCAACTTGGTACAATTGAATTTTTACTTTCTAATGCAGGTTTTTCATAATTATTACTTTTCTGTGAATAAATGTTTTTCATGTAATTTATCTCCCCTTAGTACTTACCTCTCCATCAGATTCCACAGCCCCTACAGGTTGTCCTCGTGGACCATTGGTCACCGCCTCATCAGGGCTCCTACAAAACCATATTACAGGGCAAAGGTCACACACATTTCTTAAAGTCAAGGTCAGATGAAACCTTACTGAAGTTTTTGTTCATATTTTTCATGAGCTCTAGCTATTATAGTGTTGGAGGGTGTGAAACTTGTTACTTTTATAAGTGGGCTGGATGAAACACATGCAAGTTACAGATCAAATAAGGGAATTCAGTGAAAACAATCCATGCTTTAGAACCTTGCATCAGTGAAAATCATGCAATGCTATATATCTTAAGTTGTGAATTAAATTCTGACTGACACAGGTAAAGGTCTAGCCATTAATAGATTGCCAATTTCACATTTTGTTGATTAGTTTGAGAAATTCCCTTTTTTTATAATGAAGACTAGACAATAGTATTAGTGGTTAGTGTATTAACAGTACATTTGTATATGATTACTATGAAGTTATCTACTTAGGACTTATTACAAGGTTAAAAGGCAGAGGTAAATGTATAATACTTAAATAGAGATGTATCACGGTACCATGGAATGAAGCACTTGTAGCCAGCCCTCACCTTTATACATTAATGATGACAAGCCATGCTTCCTAAGCTGACGGGCGTATCCCGAGCTCCAGAGCCACCTCAGATATAAAGTATGCTTACCATACCACCACCATCACCACACTTACAGGTCCTATTCCACTTAACTATATTCCACTCTGTGTGTCCTGGTTTGTTAGAATCTCATAAGGACACCACTAGTACCACATTTGTCCAGTTATCTTTGTCATAGGCATAGAGCACAACTGTTTAATATGTGGTATATGTCCTATGTCACAGACTTTCACGAGGTTTGCATTCATCTGTCAAAGTGATCTGTCCATTCCACATTCTGACAAGATTTCATGCGCATCAGAAAGAGATATTAAAGCACAATTAGATGAGAGTGTCATACGCATCAGAATAACTTCCATACAAACAGTTAATACGCAGTACAATGGCTGGTTATACAAGTCTGTATATAGAATAAGGAGTCCTGGAGTACAGTTTATGTAGCATCTGATTATACAGGCTGCACCAGGCATGATATACATACACAGTTCGTTAAATAGTGACATGCATACACTTGTCAAGGAGCAAAAAGCTACTTGCTCTTTTGAAGGTGCTCCGGAATTGGCCCCTTCATTATCATCATCAAGAATGTCGCCCAGTTCACCACGAAACGTGACCTCCTCTCCTTCCCATGTATCCAAGATAATGCCACGGGCAAAGGGAACACTGGGTAAAATATAAGACAGACTTGAGAAAAGCGATTTCTTTTTCGTTTTTTCAGGAATAACAGATGGTTTTTCTTCACTCATTATTTCAACCTTTGTTCCAGAGACAACTGCTGTGTCAGGAGTTGCTTCCCTTTGTTCTTCCTGACCCTGTTTGATTACATGGAGTTTTGGAATGATGCCTTGAAGACTTGATTCTCTACTCACGGCTGATGCCTCTGTTATTTGGGGAGAGGCTAAGGTGTGTGGTGGTTTGTAGATAGTGCCGTCACTGTCCTGGAAATGAACAGATTTGTTTCCTTTTCTGTCCACAACTTTCCCATGACTTTGGTCCGGTATGGAGTTCACACGGGAGGACAGGCTCCCATCGAACACTCCATTTGTTTGGGCTGTCAACCGAGGAGATCGGAACATGGCCCGTGATGAAAGGTCACGACCTGATGGTGTGTGACCCTGCAGCCCAGAGGTCGTTAGGGTGCCGTACAGAGACTTGGATTTGCTGTAAGGCATAAAGCTGTAATACTTGGGCTCTGGGTAAGACAAGACTGTGCTCTCTAGAGCTTCTCTGGTCTCTTCCATTCTTGTTTGCTCATCACAACTCTCAAATTTGTTAGTGTAGATGATCATGGTGGTGGAAAATGTATCATCTTCATCATCAGTATTTTCAGTATCAGAATCAGCATCTGGTTTCATTTTAAATGAAGCCACTCCTGCCTTTCCTTGCTGATCTTTGATAGATATATCTATAGAAACACTGCCGTCAGTGGACTTGGTTGCGTCTTTTTCCTTCTCAGTTTTACCCGTGTCTGCTGTTCCTTCGACACCCTGGTCTTGTTCACCCACCTCTGATAGAACCTCCTCTGTACGTCTGACCTCCAAAAAGGACAAAATCTTGCTATCAATAATTTCCGATGAATTATTTTCTGTGTTAAACTTCCTATTGGTGCTTGTATCACCATTCAGTTGATTTGTTTTAACGGCAGGGGACTGACTTTCTACTGGGACTGTGTACTGTGTATTCTTTGTTTCCACCTCTGGCTCTGTAGCAGGTGGTTTGTTAGGTACATCCTTCAAATCTGCGGCTGTTTCAGGACTTTCAGGAACAGAATCTAAAGCATCCTTCAGATCCATATAGGCGGATGTGTTACTTGTTTCAATACTTTCAAGACCTTGTATCGATTCCAGACCAGCTTTCAGTTCCATGTATACAGTTGTATTATTTGTACCAGTGTCTGCTACGGTGGCGCTTGGACTTGATTTAGTATCCACAGCCCCTTTAACTTTTGGTTCAGAAAACTGTCCGTCTCCAGCGACTTTTACAGACAACTGTTTGTCATCCATAACCTCCACCGAGTCTAACGCAGACTGTAGATCCATTGCGACTCCCAAAGGGGATTGGAGATCTGCTGTAGACTGATGACCTTCCGACACCACAACGGAATTCAGAGTTGTGGTGACTTCCCGGCTAATATTGTCATTAACTTCCAGAGAACCTGATGGCATGGCCTTACTGACGTCCACAACAGAATTCAGATTTGTGGTGATTTCCCGGCTAATATTGTTAGCCACTTCCAGAGAACCTGATGGCATAGCCTTACTGACGTCCACAACAGAATTCAGATTTGGGGTGATTTCCCGGCTAATATTGTCAGCCACTTCCAGAGAACCTGATGGCATGGCCTTACTGACATCCACAAGAGACTGATCATCTGTAGTATCTCCAACAGTAGTGTGAAGATCATGTGTTGCTTGAGCAGACTGGAGATTTCCATCTACCTCTGTGGTGGAGAGACTCTCCATATCAGCAGGTACGGCAGTCTGAATCTCTTCAGCAACGGCAACATTGGTCTGAATCTCCTTAGCAACCTTTTCTAAAGTCTTAATCTCCCTTATAGCAGTTTCATCAGTCTGAAACTCTCTAGCAAAAGCAGCAGATGTCTGCAGATCCTTAGCGACAGTAGCAGAGGTTTGAAAATCATTAGTAACAGCAGCAGATGTTTCAAGATCCTTTGAGATCATATCAGATGGTTGGAGACCATCTAACTCAGACAATGGCAGGCTGTCTGTAGACTGCAGGTCTGGATGAACATCCATCTTACTCTGAAGATCCACCAGTGATAGTTCTTTTCCATTTTTCAGCTTCCTGCTTGTTTCTTCTCTCAAAGTGGCATCAATTTCTGTTTCTCTTTGTTTATTTTTAGCACCAACTGTTTCACGTTTAACTTTCACATCTTCCCTTCTCTTATCTTTGCTATGTTCCATCAGGTCTGCTTCATTTTTTGTTATTTGCTTATGTGTCTCATCAAATCGGACATCTCTTTCAGGGATATTTTCTTCATCTTTTTGTTCTGTCGTTTCCTCCCCTATACTCCCTAACCTGACAATTCTAGTCTTAGTATTGTCTACAGTCACATCTGTTTCAGGTTTTTCAGCACTTCTAATTGACGTCACATCTGCAAGTTGATTGGTTGTATCTGTTTGGTTTCCTGAAACCTGATTGGGTGCATCCGCTGATTTTTCTGACAGCTGATTGGCTGTATCTGTCGTTTTCTCTGAGAGTTGTGTGACTGTTTCTGTTGTTTTCTCTGTAATCTGATTTGCTGTAATTGTTTTTTCTACAAAGAGCTGATTGGCTGTATCTGTTTCTTCTACCAAGAGCTGATTGGCTGTATCTGTTTTCTCCAAGAGTTGATTGGCTGTTGACTCCGAGAGCCGATTGGTTGTATCAGCTGTTTTCTCTGAGAGCTGATTGGCTGTATCTGTTGTTTTCTCTGAGAGCTGATTGGCTGTATCTGTTGTTTCTGTAGAAAGATGATTTGTTGTGTCTGTTGTTTCCCTTGACAGTTGATTGATTGTAACAAGAGCAGTTTCATCGTTAGTACTTGAGCTCTGACCAGGAGTATTTATGGACTCTTCCAAACTCTGGTTATCTTCTTTCTGAATGCCTCCAAGAACATCTCTGATTTCTCTATTTTCCTCTTTACTACCTAGTGTTGGATATGGTGCCTGTTTATTATTTCCATTCAGATCTGTAAGCTGATTGGTTGTGCCATGTATTTCCTCATCTAAGGGTCCTGCCATCTTCTGTGTTTCCTCTGCACCAATTTTATTTTTATCTCTGTTTTCCACTGTCACATTTGTTCCTTCAGTACCAATCCACTTCGCTAGCTGTTCCTCGTCACTGCCTTGCTTTGCCTTACTACTAACGGTGGCCATTATTTCACCATGAGAACCAGCATCTTCCTTCACACTCTCTCCACTGTCGGTCAGTTCTGTAAGACTTGTTACGGTCTTCCCTTCACCCTGGACCTCCAAAGAACTGTGTTTTCTATAAACGGTCTGTGGAGCTGCCGATTCCTCCATATCTTCCCTAACCTTTACATCACTGCTTCCTGAGTGCGTTTCCATTGCTTCCCCTGCCTCACTAGTCACTTCATTGACACTGTCAGTCACTTCCCCGACCATACCAATGTTTACCTTGACCAGATCATTGATGTCCACCTGTTCGTCTGTGACGGAGTACTTGTAATTCAGCTCCACAGTGGTGTCAATCTCGGAGTCCTCCTCTGATGAGCTCTTCGATACAATCACCTCTTCTTTCAACTTACTCTCCTCCAGTTGCTCCTCTAAATGCTGTAATGTTTTGACATCCATTTTCTCACTGGAATTTTCTTGTAATTTTTCTGTGGTACGTTTGCTTTCGGTCATTTGCAATTGTTCATCCAATTTTTTCTGTAGTTTATCTCTTTCTTTCCCCTTAGATTCCCTTACCAATGTTTCTTTTTCTATGATTTCTGATACTTTCTCACTATTATCATCATTTGTCCCAGCTCCTGGAACTTGCTTTGAATCTATAATTCCTATTTTCTTTGAATTTCCCGGAACATGCGTCTCAGATCCTTCGCTTTGCTCAACTGTGAATTTCTCATTTACCTCCACAATGGCATTTGTTGTCGACACAACTTCAACATTTTTTCCAGGTTTTTCAAAATTGGGATCTGATGATTCCTTTTCCATCATAGCTACTTCCTTTTCAGGTTTCTCTTTTGGTTTCCTAACCAAAGTGTCTTTTGGTTTTACCTCCAAAATATCCTCAGACTTTTCAACAAACAGCTCCTTTGATTCAATCCCCCCTTTTTGCTCTAGCTTACTCGATGAAGTCTCAACAGATTGATCTGACAATTCCTTTGTCTCAATACCGAACTTCTCAGATTTTTCCTTGGGTTTCCTAACCAAAGTGTCTTTTGGTTTTACCTCCAATATATCCTCAGACTTTTCAACAAACAGCTCCTTTGAATCAACCACCATGTTTTGCTCTGATTTCCTCAATGGTGTTTCAACATATTGATCCAATGTTTTCTTTTCCTCCCCACCAAACTCCTCAGATCTTTCCTTTGGTTTCCTAACTAATGTTTCTTTTGGTTTTACCTCTACAATGTTCTCAGACTTTTCAACAAAATGCACGTTTGATTCAATCACCTTATTTTGCTCTAATTGACTAGTGTGCTGTGACGTAAACATCGCCTGGCTATCACTAAAGTCATCCTGCCCCTGGGTATCCCCATCCAGCTCCCCATCATCAGGATCCCTGGCAGAGATTTCTCCATCTCCATCAGAAGTGCTATCTATGCTAGACCTGGGCAAGCTAGGAAAGAAACAGGTTGGTGTTAGAACAAACAGAATTTTTTGTTAATGATGTTAGTAATTTTAAATAGTTTGTGTTCGTGATTTATTCAAAACAGTGACCTTATTTAAATTATTTCATCAATATCAAATATTAACCTTGTAGCCGTTGTTACTATAGCAATGGTTACTATAGAAATTCATTACCATAACTACTGTAACAAACTGTAACCATAGCTGCCATCATCATAGTTACTGTAACCATGATATGGCTACCATTATCATAGTAACTGTTACCATAGATACTTAGGAGATGGGATTTTATGGAATGGTTATGCTTTAAAGTGGTTATTTGGACAAAAAAAATACAGTTGCATCTGTGATAATGAATACTTAATATTTAAAACATAATGTATTCTTTTAAAAATCCCAGGTTGAGTAACTTATTCGGCAAATCTAGTGCTTAACAAGAATAACATATATTATAAACAAACTTGTTATTAACTTTTGAAATGAGGATATTTGTGAACTTGTTACATCAAAGTTATTGAAAATGTACAAAAAGGTTAAGAGAAAGGTTTTCAAGATATCTAGATTTACGAGATATCTAGGTTTACGAGATATCCAAGTTTACGAGATATTCAGGTTTGCGAGATATCTAGGTTGAGTTGTCTCCAGATATCCAGATAAATGAGATATCCTGGTTAAAACACTAGGAAATAAACAGTTATTGGACTGAAAATACAACAATGTAATACTATTAATAACTCACTACAAATTTACCATTACCCCAACACTCATGCAGCAAACCCATAGACTATTACCATCATAGTGACTACATCAGCTAGCTTGATCTGAATAACTCAATGGTCAAATAATTGTTAACTGTTTCCCTCATATTTCAAAAATGTTTGTAAAATTGCATCTTAAGTCATTTTTAAATTATCCAGTAAAATGAATTACGATTTAATTTCAGATCAAGGAAGCCTCCCCCTACCACAGATAGTCTCAACCCCATCAAACACGCCCCACCACCTGTTCTGAAAACTGGCCTACCTGTCTTGCCGTGATTGGACAGCTACTGTTCCAGTGGGTAGCCTCCGTTTCGTTTTGCGCACTTTTCGACTCCTTCCAGAAGACACATCATTTGGGCTTTTCTCATCCGAGTCACCCTCACTTGCGTTGCCTTGACTACCATTGACCTTCCGTGATTCACTGCTATGACCGTTTTGATGATATGACACATTTCTAGATTCTACTATATTTGATAATGTACTATAATTACTACTTCTAATCTGACCCTCCTGGTCATCGTCATAATCCACTTCAATGTCATCATCATCCTCCTCTACATCTGGTGCGTCCTCGGATACCGACTCCCCGAATGATGGTTGCCCCCTAAAACAAAGAACACAAGTCAGAGGAGCAACAACACTTTCTCAGTAGGATATAATTAACAAGAGGCCCAGGGGCCTTCCTATATCTCCTGCTTTTTTTCTTCTTTTTTTCCCATCAAAATAGTACAATACATATGAGAACAGGTAAAAGAATGCTGAACCATGAGTAGTTTGTAGTTTTGTGTGTGTGTGAGAAAAAAGACTTGAAAAATAAAAAATTACAAAAAAAAAGAAGGTAAAAGAGTCTTTATAATCAAAGATACCCTACTGGACAAGGCCCATCCAAGGCCCATCTTGCATTTTAGTTTGATAATATCGTTAAAAACTTGTTTATAAATTCTATTCTTGGTTCAAAGATCCCTTTCACTAAATAATGATAAGGTCATACAGGTAAGCAGGACCCAGATGCAATCATGGTATCATGAGTGTATTTGTCCCCTCATATCAAACAATTTTATATCAGGTCAATGGTTAGGAATATCAACAGTTTCCATGTTATGTTAAACTCAGGAATTCAGTTCCCAAGGGCAAGCCAGACTCTGAAGGCATTCAAAATTGTTCACACATTTTAACCCTTGACCTTCAACAGACGGACGGACGACAGACGACAGACAACACACCATACCACAAGCTCACAGACAATACGTGCCAGGTAAGCTGAAAGTGTGTCACAATCAAATTTGCAAGTGACAGGAGTGATCTGGTATTGCTTTCTCACCTGCTGGCGGGGAAGTAGTTACCGAGGATGGAGCCCTGCTTAGATAACTGGTCACGACGCTTGGCCGCTGACGGCTGAGTTCTTGCTTCTGTTTCAAGAATCTGCATGAAAATATCAACAGATCTGATGTAAGCATGGAATAACCTCACTCAAATTATTAGCAACTGTCATCCTATACCAGTGATGAAGAATTCTTAAAACTGCTTCATTTTTTATTTTATTTTTTAGAAAAACTAGAAATTCTCTGTAACAGCAAGGAATCAAAAAGAGAATGGAAATTTATAAAATGTCATAAAAAGTTAATTGTTGAATTTCCTTTAAATAGGAATGTTTAAGTGTACTCCATACGTCTATCTTAAATAATACTACATGTATATAGATTTATATGTACTCGGCTGCAATTTATGACCAAATCAAAATATATTTTATTTTCAGTTCTAATGGTTTCAGATCAAGAACTGTAAATGAAACTGCCATGTTTTTACCTTAGCTTGCTAGATTAAACAGTAATAACCCGAAGATATGAAATAACTATACTAGGTATCAGAATCCAGTCTACCTAATGGTAATCAGCATATTAAACACCTATTCCCAGGAAGGTCTTGTCACAATACATGTTTAGCGTACATTGTGTAACAAAATGATTAATGTTGAAAATAACAAACTATAAACTAAAACAAGGTTAATAAATTGCATTATTGAACAGAAAAAAATCATAACAAAGGGTAATAACAGCGCTGGATCTACTGAAAACTAAGCCAGGTACTTTGCTACGTTATATAAAGCTGGCTTCAGTCCCGACATGTATACCTACTCCAGACAGAAGTTCACCATTTGATGAACTTTCTTTCAGCCAATCAGAGAAAGGCGCCTGTGCTTGTTGATAAAAAACATGATAACTGCTGTTTCTTTGTTTTTCAAGAGCAAACAAAGGGGACTGAAGTAGATTTGTTCTACCGTAGGAAAGTATGTGACCTAGTTTTATTAACAATTTCAAATCAACATAACTTGAATAGCTGTAAGCATGCTGCTCAACTTGTGCTGTTTATCAGCTGTTGTCAGTGTATTCTAATTGGCTATGGTTAATGGAAATCCATAATCTATAATGGGTTATCACAAAATTAAACTACAAGGTCAGGATTGTCCTAGATCTATTAACATCAAACAGAAATCAAGGCTTTAGTGACACATTATATGAACAAATTAATTAATTTCAAAGGGAACATATGACAACTTTCATTTGTTGAAATTTCATCAATTTAAATCTGTTTAATAAATTTGATTTTGAAGTAAAGGATTTTAGTGCTTAACAAACTAAAATTAACTGTCTTTTCAATTACTTGGGAGTATTTTCAAAGTAAGAATCTGAAACTTAATTCTGGGGGGAAGATTGAAATGAGAACAGACTTATAACTAGATATAACTTATTGTACCTGTGGTTTAAGACCAAACAAATTCTTGATCCTGATAACTGATAGATGCTTCCAGCATACACTAAATATCAACCTGTTAAATATTGCAAAAAAATTATTCTATACTTCCAAGAGTTTTTAATTCAGCAATAAGCTTGCCAATCTCCTGTAAGCAGCTTAAATAAAATCTTACGTTGTGTCAAATCCTTATATGTACTGTCTTAGAGAAAACATCAAATCTCTAACTTATTTCAAACCTCTGCTCAATTTTGGGTTGATAAGCATGTTTAAATCAATGTAACAGTACAACATATATAACAGTTTAATCAATGTGATCCCTGGTTCTAACAAAATATAGAAATACGTGAGAAACACACAGCCAAGCCTGCTTCACATGTCCGAGGAAATCTAGGGACACTTTGAGATGGAGAGTATATATGCTCAACATATATTCTCACAAGACTAGGATAAAAACGTTTGTGGAATAATAAATGTTTGATTTAATTTTTCATTTAAATTAAAAAAAAAAAAAAATAAGTACACAAAATTTTCTAATTTCAGGAAGGCAAAGCATCATTTTATATCAGTCACTGTTAGGGGTACAATTTCAGCATGTGCAACAAGCTTGGCTGTAAATACAGGTGTACAGCAAAATAAAACAAGCATGCAAAACTTCTAAACAAGAACCATAAGTATCCCAACTCAGTCAGTTCAGACAGGAGATAAGTAGGCGGGGTTCTGAAAGAGGGGTGGGGCTCGGAAATACCTGGTGGAGTTCCTCACCCACGGAGGAGCCACTTAGATCCTCCTGGTTTACGATTGGTTAAAACAACAAACACACAGTATGTAAAGGACAGCGAAGAAATGCAGATATCAATTAGACACACAGGATTATTATACAGAAAATTAATCATTAATTAATTACTGGTCATTAAAATGAATCTTTTAGTATGAACTCTCTAAATTTGATAAGTACAGCTTGTTTGTACCGATAGGTAGGCCATGACGACGTCAGGGAAATTATACATCACCATGGAAACACTTCGTTTAGTGTTAGTAAGATTGAGGACATGAAAGAATTTAGTGACCTTAGTTAAAACTGAAGAAATACCAAAGAAACTAAATTAAGAAAAAGTACATATAATTGAAGAAGAAGTCCAGAAAGGTACGAAAATGTGCCTTATATAAGTCATAATGGTGGACAATGAATTTGTGCAACCATAATAAAAATAGTCCAGATAGCTTATTAGAAAGATTACCTCAGCATTATATATAAGATGTAAGACTGATGTGTTAGAAAGTGTGATATATGTGAGGTAGGATTACTAGAGCTGATATATACCGCCCTGTGATACTGTTAGTTAGGCTAGGGACTATATCTAACATACACCTGTGTCCTCTTTACTCAAGCTTTTAGAATGGTGAGATCGATTGTTTATTAACTGTTTATTTTTAATGGCTTGACTGATTATACTTTTTTAATTACAGGCTTGTGTTTCCTGTCTTCAGATGAACTTTTATGCATACACTTATTTTTTTTAACTCATTCACCCCTGAAATTTCATAATGAACTATTCCAACCTTTGAATTGGAAGTGTTCAAATGTGTCTTTAGGGGTGAATGCGTTAAATACTGTACATGATCATGAAATGATTTACCTGGATATTCAGAAAAGAAAGTAGATAAGATTTTTCTGAGCAAACAAAAGAACCATATCTTTGATATCTATTTCATTGAATATCTGGTTCAATATACTCAATTACTGAGTAGCAAAATAACTTTAACATTGGGTTTTCCCCCAGTTAAATGTTGGAATAATTTTCAAAACTACATGTGTTTGGATTAGAAATAACACCCCAAAGACTGGAAACGATAAAATTTTTAAATTCCTCAGGTTAGTTTTAAAGTAAATACATTATTTACAAATTATTTAGATATTAATGAAAGACTCCAAAGTTTGAGATTATTAACCACTTGGGTTCTGGCAATAAAACTGATTCCTAACGGTGCAAATTATCAATAAAGCTGGGTTATGATTATTTCTACAAAAAGCTTCCATTTATAGATTAGATAATTCATAATAAAGCATTACAATTTATATTTTTGCAGACAGAAACTAGTGTTTAGTTGCAATAGATTATTGAATACAATGTGTTTAGCTGCAATAGATTATTGAATACAATGTGTTTAGCTGTAATAGATTATTGAATACAATGTGTTTAGCTGCAATAGATTATTGAATACAATGTGTTTAGCTGCAATAGATTATTGAATACAATGTGTTTAGCTGCAATAGATTATTGA
>JAUMHH010207705.1:0-12952 GCA_032359455.1 Chlamys rubida
AACTAATTTAGTAATGAAACTTAAAAAAGAATGTTTAAAAAAAAAAATTGAAAAAGCCAAAACAAACAAAAAATAAAACGAAACGAAACGAACAAACATATAGACAAATAAACAGAATAAAGGAATACAAGAAAATGCCAAATCAACAGCTTGAAATAAGGAACTCGAAAACAGAGGTGAAATCACATGCTCCGGAAAGTGAAGCATTTCCTGAATTGCATTTTAATGATACCGATCTCCTGTTAAAACACATTTTTTGCGGTCAGACGTATAAGCATGAAATATTAAAGCTAAACATTTATTTGTTGCACATGTATATTTGTGGTTGTATTGTATCAGAGACGACCGCAAGTATTAATACAAGATGAAGTCACTGTATTAGGCAGCGAGTACATTGACGAAATATCTATAAACTCGCGGTAACGTCTAGACCACGACATAAATGACGTCATGTGAACTTTATCTTCCGGAACGTTTTACACGAAGCAATAATTTATCCGTTGTAGTAAATTTTGTAACGATATAAAGGGTTTTATTGACACGCGTTCCCTCTTTGCTGTATTTCTATATATGTTCCGGAACATTTTATATATTGAATTTCGTTGTTTTGACCTTTAGTCCACACTTGACAGAAAGGTCATATGGAGCAGTAAAACCGTTTTCTTTTTCTCCGGCATTTGACGTTCTAAATCTTTTAACAGGTGCTTCATTCCTTTATATATCTTGTGATTATTCACGCAATCATACAGAGTATGAAAGTACTTTGTAACGATACAATATCCGTTAAGCTAATTCAATAAAGATGTCCATTTCTATATGAAACTGTTTCCAGTGTACAAAGAAAACATCGTTAAGAGAAATCAATGCAATCAAATAAAAAGGCGATAGAAGCGCATCTACTGACAAGCATTATCACAACAACTTAAAGCAATGTTATTTCATCAATGATAATAAAAGTAAAATCGTTTATCATAAAAAAATGTCATTAAATTGAGAAAATGAATGAAAGAAACTACTTCTTTGATTAAAATCCTTGTCTACGTAAGTCAGTTATGGTATATAGCAATAAATAGAGGTCGCCTTTGATAAAAGCAATGCCAGAACTGAGTTCCTCCCGCTTGTCAGAGCACACAAATCGGCTTACATTGATGAATCGGCGTCTGTGTTGAAGAGTAGTTCTTCCCTGGCGCGGAAAAACATCATGGTCAGGCGACATTTTATAGTAATACGGCTTCGGGCACTGCCCCATTACATGGGATTATGACGTCCAATTTTACGATAGAGAGACAGCAGCTTCCCCTAGCATACCACAGAGATTGATATGATAGCCGCCCCATCAGTCCGGTTGTTTTCTGTTTTTAATGCTAAATTCTTGTCCGGAATTTTGTCCATTATTGTTTCCTGTGGCTAGATGGTGACACGAAGCTAATGGGGATCGTCGTTTGATTTGTTGACATCTAGTGATGGTGACAAGGGTCGTTTCCCACTTAATGTATAACATAAAAGATCCATGATATCGCAGATGGGGCTAGGGTAAGTTATATTACTGCAGATATAGGTTGGTGACATTGTTGGGGGGAGCACCAAAGACATTAAACACATGCGTACCAATGAAATCAATTTGCTTGTGTGGATTTAAGTGAGTAGTCATGTATTTTTTACTCTCAAAGCAACACGGGGGAAATGAATCTCATGGACAAACACTTCAGAGAACGATTGTACTAGCCACACTATGCTTTCTTTGTAATGAAAGCTGAAGTACAGGTTTATCGAATTTCAATTCAATTTCAATTAACATATCTGATGCTATCCATTTTCATTCCTTCCATTATAGATATTATTGTTTCTAGTTTGGTAAGAAGTCCATGTTTTCGATGACATCTTTTAATCAATCAATAAAATACTTTTCATCATTAGCTCATATCATGCTTTCACGGGCAATTGTGCCAAAGTCGATTAGAAATATTGCTTATGACCCAAATTTCTCAAAAATAACTGAGGGAGAGAAAAAAACCAAAAACTCGTAAACTAATGATCCATAACACATTTTAGTTGGGATTTCATAAAAAAAATGTTTTTACATGTTTCCCTATTTGTACTCCTGGACGATAGACGCGTCCAATGAGAGACACACTCCCAAAGAGGCGCGCATCCAGTGACCTCCAGTTCTGGAACGTTACTTAATTTTTCTCCAACCCTTCACAGCTGTGTCTCCTGTTTTAGCCAGGAAATATCACCTTGTCACCCCCTAGGGGGGAGATAGCCTCGTGCCGATTGTCAATTGTGACGTCATTAAAATGTGTCACTGGTAAAAGTAATGACGATATGCATACCCCACAAGTGTTTTTGTTTTACAAACATGGCAGCTGACTACTGTTGGTGGAGTTTTGACTGAAATAATAGGATTGGAGAAAAAAATGATCATCCCCTTACTTGAGGGTGTAACTGAAAAATCTCCAAAGCTTATGGTTGGATAACCGAAAAACATCACCTTCGGGTTGGAGATTTCTCTGTCACACCCTCAAGGTAGGGAAAGATTCTAATGGTAATTTTTATCAGCAAAAGAACATCTACCACACAAAATATATAGTTTGTTTTCTGTCATTGCGTCATGGAAGCTTGTAAACTGCAGTCTGCATTAGTCTTTAAGGATGCCTCAGGGTTTCGTTCCGTCCACAACTATGGAGGGTTCTATTTGAGAATGATCTAGACATCCACAATAATCATAGTTGCATTCGCAACGTCACCGTCAACATCAATGTCAATGTCATTGTCATCGTCAATGTCAATGGCAAGAACAATACCAATGTCAATGTTATCGTCAACGTCAATGTAATGCCAACGTCAACGTCAATGTCAATGTAATCGTCAATGTCAATGTCGATGTCAATGTCAATGGCAATTTCTCCCACCATTCACAGGTGTTTCTCCCGTTTTAGCCGGGAAAGATCAGCTTGCCACCACCTCGGGGGAGATAGCCTCGTGCCGATTAGCACGTGTTCAGTTGTGATGTCATTAAAATGTGGCATCGGTAATCATGACGTCATCAAATGTGAATGACGGTATTCATACCCCACATGTATTTTTGTTTACAAACATGGCAGACTACTGTCGGTGGAGTTGCGACTGAAATAATTGGATGGGAGAAAAATAACCATTCCCTACATTGGAGATGTAACAGAGCAATCTCCAATCATCGGAGTGATTTGTTTGGTTGTCTAACCCTCGGCACAGCCTCGGGTTAGACAACAAAAAAACATCACTCCTCGGATAAGAGATTTTTCTGTCACACCCTCAAGGTAGGGGAAGATTCTATTAGTCATCGTCAATGTCAATGTCAACATCAATATCAACGCCAGTGTCATCGTCAATGTCAATGTCATCGTCAATGTCAGTGTCATCGTCAATGTCAGTGTCAGTGTCATCGTCAATGTCAATTTCAACGTCAATGTCATCGTCAATGTCAATGTCATCGTCAATGTCAATTTCAACGTCAATGTCATCGTCAATGTAATGTCATCGTCAATGTAATGTCATCGTCAATGTAATGTCATCGTCAATGTCAACGTCAACGTCAATGTAAATGTCACTGTCAATTCGATTATGTGCTACACTCTGTGGTTAGAGGTGCGTGCAAGAGAGTCAATCATTAGGGGGTTGTGAACAAATTACCCTCGGATGAAGAATTTATAGTCAGAACAAAATTCAAAACCTTTCAATAGAATTTCAATATCCTCCATACTTGCATATCATATAATCTCATTCTCCATTTTGCATTTTAAGTGTTTATTTAGATTTACGAAAACATTTTTAACGTTATTCTTAATTCTCTGTGAATCAATAACACGCACACGCAATATGTTGTGAAAAAGAAATACTATCTAATCAAATTGTCAGAATCTTATGACTTACGCAGGTTTGATGTAAAAGAACACAATGTACCAGATCGTCCTTATACAAGGAACAAAGTCAACCTACTGGAAGACAAAATAAGATCTGGGGTGATGTAAATACAAAAAAGGAAGGTATCATAACGCCCGTCTTTTATTCTTCAATTCTGATTGCAACTGATATTCGAAATAAAAAACCACGACAAAATGGAACACTTTACGAATAAAATGATATAAAAAGGAATGATATTATTTCACTGATCTGTTTCATGGTAGAGTGTACCACCATTTGTTAACCTTGTAGAGGCAGTAAAAAGTCATTTTCTTTAAAAAATATTTATTCGTTCTCTAAACTCATTCCAAACACAAGTATAGATTGCAGGACTGTATAGGGAGTTGGAACACTGTATCCGCGTATCAAAAGATCTATTTTGAAATGGAAATCATAATGAATAATATTTCTTTCCTATAACTCTTTTGATGTGGTAAACGGGCAGGCAACTCAAAATCTGAAAAGAATGAAGAACAAATTAAAATTATATTTCGTTGGAAATACAACACAGAGCGCTTGGACTCCCTACCATCAGATCTACATCCATAGACGTTAAATATCGAGGATACAATTCGTCTATGATATCTGCTAACTATTGCTGATTATTTGAAGTAGGTTCCCTATCGACAAAGTAGCAGACACATGCAAATCACACATTTTGGCAGAAAGTAGAACTTGACAGGTATGTCATCTCGAGAAGTTGGGGGTATAAAACGTGTTCCGCAGATAAGCGTGATAATAAAATCACAACTTAATGAATACGGCCTTGGGATTAGACACTATACATCCGTCTGAAAAGGTATTTTAATCACTAAAATGAATTCAAACATCAATACACTTATTTTTTTGTAGTTTTTGTTTGTTTTTCTTAAAATTGTTTTCCTTATGGGAGTGATTTATTCTCATATGTATTAAACTAGTTTTAACATGCATTAATATGACTTTATTAATACTACATTATTTGGTGTGTTACATAATACATCTCCAGCACACACACAGGCATACACACATAGGGAGATATTAGCAAGGTGGCATAGGACAATAGTTGGCGCCTGATAAGGCAGCTCCTGCGAATTCCTCAACAAAATGTATAAAATTTAAAAAGCGCTTTAGAATGGCTTATGTTAGCTAGATAGGGCGCTATATTTATGCGAAATTTTATAAAAGCATTAAAAGACTTGACAATTTTAGCCAAACAAGCTCGCTGAGGAGCTATGTAAATATTTAATTAAGCTCACCGACGTTCATTTATGGTTTAGAGATAAGATAATTAAGCAAACCGTCAGGGCGGTTAATAACCCAATCGATCACTCGTTAACGAGATATTTGTTATGTGAAAACAGAGTTTGCAAAGCGCGCAGCAACCTCAGTCTAAAGATTTGTGTACTTATCCTAAACTATAATAGGATTAATCTAAAATCTAAAGTCTATTAAACTTGTAATTTATATATAAACCCTTCAGGAACATGTTGTGTTTACAGTGACTACAACTTTCCGATATCTTAATGGTAATGTCTCTGTTTGTCATATCGAAATTGCGATAAGCAAATAAGATTTCCTTATACAATCATCTCCGAAATAGTTAAATAACTAAAGGGTTTGTATGCTTATATTTGCTTCAAAGTACCCTACAGTTTTCTATTTCTATTTTCGACTGTGTAGTTTTTAATAGCATCTGTTCCTATAGAAATATTATTTTCCTCGTTATCATATTTAAAAACCATTAAATAGAAGCAACAAAATTGTATACAAGTTCACATCACACGAATATAGATGACAGAGTACACACAGTTTTAGTCATAGAAACGTCACACATAAACTCTTCACTGGTTGTGCTTTGTTACATGTAGCCTGTACATATTCCGTCTTTTCGTATTGCAGAGTTATCTTCTCTTGTGAGCAGGTATTGATTGTTACGTCATTGGTTTGTGAGAGTAACGTCATCAATTTTTGAGAAAACGACGTAATTTTCTCACACAAACCAATGACGTAACAATCAATACCTGCTCATAAGAGAAGATAACTCTGCAATACGCAAAGACGGAATATATGATATACTTTCACCAAAATAAAGGAAAATGTTTCGAAATATCAGAACAAAGCAACATTTTGAAAATGACTTCGTGCAACAAAAACTACCGATAATTTAAGTCTCAGAAGCAATTATTGTTATTAAAGAATAAAAAAGTACCGATTATCGGGGATTCTGAAACTAATTCTGAATAGCTAAATTTCAGAGACAAAATGTGTTGTAATGACGTTTCTTCTAAAAGATCATTTATGAAATAATATAATATTTTGCTTGTACGTGTACCTCTTTACCAAAAATCCATCCACTAAAGGTCGGGGATCGAGTGAGTTACAAACAGCATTGTTTAAGAGGTAACAAATGATGGAACCTCCTGCAGAATTAGAGATTTGCTTTGATGCCCTCTCCTTGAGGACACCAAAGTCACCTTAATAAATTTGCTGCACCCATGGCAACATGTGGAATTTTAATATTTTCTATCTATTTCCTCTTCGTTTCCCTGTGCCTTGCTTGGCAATACCTCACTTTTGGCCTTACTGTACAACGTTCGCCCAAGTTCGGACCATACCATATTCTTTTTAAATATTAGTTGTTATTCCCTGTTCAACGTTCAACATTAACGGTAACCCCAACAACAGGTTAACATGTCGTCAGTATAATGCGACCAGATTGAATACTATACATACTAGTTGCCTTCGGCATGGGATTTCAGTGAGGTAGCACTCTAAAATTGGCATCAGATCCCAGCATACTGCCTCCAGCACGCATACACGCTTACTCAAATACATCTTACACCTGAACGCATATCCTTAGCTGTTAAAAGGACATTACACCCAATAAAACCAAACCAAACCAAAAGCATTAGCTAATAAGAGTAATGTACGTTTCCCTAATATGACAATATTGTAAATGCTGTAAACTAACAGGTGCCCTGCGTGATTCTAATACACACAGTAATACAAGTACTCGCTTCAGTAAAAGAGTGTGCGGTACACATGACACAGTTAAGGACAGGAAAGAATCATTGCTGCAGATGAGCGATCACAGTACTAACTAACGAATAGTTCAGTATTAAAAACGACGCATCGTAATCAATTAACACGGAGGTGACTTGCACTATCTTGTCCATGATGAATTACAACATCGCATTTCCATAATTTTTTCCTGAATTTATAGTTGACTGTCACTGTTGAGGAAACTTGGATTGATCTTAATAAACAGCACGCTTCTCGTTCTTTAAATGTAATCCTAGAACATTAGAAGGCGTTCTGAGAAAGGCAGATACCTATGTCAATTTGAGAATGCGTAGTTTCGTCTAAATCAACAATATGCTGCTAGGACATCTAATAGCGCCCAATCTAGCTAACATAGGCCACTCTAAAGCGCTTTTTAAATTTTATACATTTTTTTGAGGAATTCGCAGGAGCTGCCTTATCAGGCGCCAACTATTGTCCTATGCCACGTGCACCTTGCTAATATCTCTATATACGTGTATGCCTGCGTGTGTGCTATAGATGTATGGTGTTGTGTTCTGTTTGTAATTGGGCCGTGCTTCCAACGGCATCTTTTTTATAGTGCAACCTCATTTGAATGCTACAGCACAGATACTGCAACATCCAACCCAGACCATATTATACTCGACCTTGGTTTTTGCAGTTGTATGCGTTAAGTCTTTCTTCTCTGAATAGAATCTGAGAACATAGGGACTCTTTCCTATACATAGATAGATATATGCATCGCACTGGTTGTTACATTGCTGTATTCAAACACAAGTCAATCTGACTAGATCTGAAACCGAATCATTGGGAAGTAAACCTTCGATTTGTGTGCCAATGTATACGATATCTATCATTGTATCTTCGATCCCTGTTGTCTTCCTTTAGGTCTGATGTTGTCTACGTTGAATTGTATATTGTTTTCTTTATTTTACTTTAAGATTAATCTCTACCATGAAGTCCTGCCCAATTTCTACTTAAGCTGTGAAACGAATCTCCAAAAGATCACAAAAATTACTCAATCAGGGGCGGTGTTATGTTTTGAGATGTAAAAAAATGATTTTGGAAAACTAATCGCGATAGAAGCTGTTTCTTCGTTTTATCTTCTCCTTCAACCAAATTGTTGGTAAGGTCGAGGAAGATTACAAACCCTTAATGTCATTTTTAAAAGTATTTTGGTGTTCCAAAAGTATCTCCTAATTTGCTTTGTCTGGTATGTGCCAATCTCACTATCGGGGTATTGTTTCCCTTTACATGTTAGCTCAGTTTTTACATTGTTTTGACATTTCTGTGTTGATAAGAGGTAAATTAATAAAACAGTCAACAAAACCAAACGTGTTTGAAAACAATGTAAAAACAAAAATGACAAATATCACACATATAAGCAAGCGTGTAACAAACGAACATTGTAGGTTCTAAAATAATTGTTGGCTAGGAGAAACTGTGTCTCATTAATAAATATTTGGTGTCCTTAAAATATGTAGTTTTATATGAAGATCTATATATCGTTTGTTAACGTTTCGCGTCTGTATATAGTATATTAAAAACTTTCGAATGAGTAACTACATTATGACCATCTCATTTCTTATTTTATTTTTGTCTTTACACAATATTTAACTCATTCACCCCTGAAATTGTATAATGAACTATTCCAACCTTTAAATTGGAAGAGTTCAAATGTGTCTACGGGGTGAATGAGTTAATATCAGGTCTGTAAGACGAAATGAACCCCATTTCTGACTATTTCGTATCCACATTAAAAATTTGATACAGTATTCGTTCTGTATATTACGTTTCTTAATATTACTTATATTTATACAATATTTGAAATCAGTTTTGTAAGGTGAACTATATTTCGTTTCATAATATTTCGTACATTTCTACATTATTTAATAATAGATTTGTAGGAGGAACAACATCTCTTTTTTTGTATTTCGTGTCCTTACACAATATCGAGATTAGTTTTGAACGATATCACAGTAATGACTGGCATAACTTGAAATCAAAACGCCACAATATCCAGAAAGGTGGGAGCGGTCGTGTTACAGGGTATGATGTAGGCGGGGAGTGATCAATGCTCGCGGCTTTATCTACGTAATTGTGCGCATTTGATCATTAATTCATGGAATCAGTCCCTGGCTACGAGTGTAATCCGACAGTCCAGCGTAACCTTAGACGTGAGATAGATCAATGTATTGACCGCTCACCATGTCCAACCTACTCAGATTTCAGCCACATGATCAAATTTGGCGGTTCATTATCACTTTGTGGACCACCGTGGTGCGGTCAGTGAAGTGTTTGGAATCGTTTTGACGAAATGATTAGGATCTTATCGAGAAACTCCATATGGCACTGAGTGGTGGACAATTGGTCATTTAACACATATCAGTGGGCGTTTATAAATATCACCTGGTGCTGTCACGTGATTGAGAAATAATACTGCTGAGAATTATCATTAAAGCGTAAAGATACAGATTTTACAGCACGTTAAGTCCTGGTTGGTGTTTCTCCTTCTTATAAATATAAACTTCATTTCCTTTGCAACAATCATGAAACAAGTTATTTCAATTTATATAACCCACTCTGGTTGGCATGAATGTTAGCGCGCATAGGGTCTTAATGTGGGAGGAAACCGGAGCACCCGGAGAAAACCCAAGTAACCTAATACCTTTTCACGTCCGATCGGGATTTTCTTATCGTCTACAACACTATAAGTCGTACGCTTATGTTATCTGAGATGAAGAAAATATAGGGACCATCTAAATTATATATAACAAGAACGACTGAAAAAAAGTAAAGAAGGATTTAAAAAAATAACAATTTAGCAAAATTTTCAAATGCAAAACAATTCAGTTTCTCTGGAATACTTTGAATGTTTGAAAGAAAATATAATTAATGTATTTATCCATAACGCGGCATTTTATTGGTTAATCGAATTTATTTGCGACGGTATAACTAGAACATGTCGCCGCAAATATCAAAATACTGTATGGTTACCCCCTAATTAGTATCTTGAATATCGACCCAAATGTTCTTAATCCTTATGTATTGTACACACTCGATAAATGGATAGAAATAAAAACTGCATCGGTCCAATCATTTGAATCCTATTAATTTATTCTTACTGTGATTCTCAAAATAAGAACCAGCGATGAAGATTTAAAAACAAATTGGGATCCTTTATACATTTGTACATGAGTTAAATTGGTAGCCATTCCGTACAGAATATCGTCCGCCTTGGTGGATTTACAAACTAATCTAGTTGAGAGAGGGGAATGGGGGAAATGTGGGGAAAAGAACGATTTCATAGGAAATTGCATTGACAGGTTTGTGGGTTACCGAAATCCCTGGAACTCCCCCTTAGTCTGCCGCTGATGGTCTCAGTGATATACAGAAAAGATTTTATAAATATTAAACATTTCAATGAGTTGGATGATTAATGAAAAATACCAATTGAAACTCACGTGTAATGCGTATGTTTTAAGACGGTGTTGCGTGTTGACGATGTTGTGTGTTGACAAAGTTGCGTGTTGACAAAGTTGCTTGTTGACTATGTTGCGTGTTGACAATGTTGCGTTGTGACTATGCTACGTGTTGATGACGTTGCGTGATGACGATGTTCCCTGTTGACAATGTTGCGTGTTGACGATGTTGCGTGTTGACAATGTTGCGTGTTGACAAAGTTGCGTGTTGACAAAGTTGCGTGTTGACGATGTTGCGTGTTGACAATGTTACGTATTGACAATGTTGGTTGTTGATGATATTATTTGTTGACTATTTTGTATGTTGCCACTGTCTTGCCGTTGTGACAATATATAATAATCTATTTATTTTGCCTCTATTTTGCTTGGTTTCCACTAATATTTCGTTTTTAAAAAGTAATTTGTTTTTAATGAAGTGCAGATAGCAAATTAATATCCATTAAAAGATATTGATTAATTTTGCCGACTGCCTAATTCGACAACCGAACCAGTAATGCGGAAAGTTACGCAACAACATTATTAAATAAATGATTTTATGATGATTAAACGGACCACAGACAGTTCAATTAAACGAAAACGAACAAAAATTATAATTTAACAAATTTTGTTTTTATCAAACGAAACTTAAACGTAATAATTTAACATGTAATAAAACGCAACAGCAGCTAATATTTATTGAACATAGCGAAATATCACTTAGTCTACCAAGTCGGCGATGGAAAGACACTTTTCATTGGTTAACCACCATATGTAATTGACCAATAAGACATGTGTGTGAGAAATGATTTTTTTTTCAAAAACAAAAATAAAAGAAATGAAATAAACAAAGTACAAAAAAAAACATGCACCTTCAACGCTCTTTCAAAAGCCTCCTCAATATTTCACATCTAATCTTGTGAACTGTGTCTGACTAATTTGGGACAAGTTAACCTTTGTCGAGTAAGGGTACACGCTCGCATATGGATATCAACCTTTCCGTACATACATGTATCCACGTTAAACTGGCACAACTTGATTACGTAATTACGAAGGGTGAAAGACGCGAAAGTTGGATTGCGCCAAAAAATTCCCAGTATACAGCAACATTGTAACGCCAGGTAACAAATTTACATAAGTGTCATGGCACTTGTTTTTGTTTCCTTTTCCTGCACAATTTGTATTTCATTGTACTGTCAAAATATTTAAACAAAACAAAGTTTAAACCAACGTCAACCAATGCTCCCAGTTCTTCTTAAAGCACTACAGACAATCTTACAAACATACATGTTACATAAGAAACATGGGGTTTTATATGTAAGTGTCGTAGCACAATTCCACGAAATGAGAGAGATTGGAAACAAATTAGGTTTCGTCTGTATTCACGTCATTGTTTATGTATAAAACATGCTCATTTTGATAGGACCGAATTACCACAAAGATACGTAACTGAAAGTTACCGATACATTCTATACCATTCCAATGAATACGTAATTCAGGCGACTTGACCAGACATAGCCATTGTAGCGTCACTCCATCTCCTCGTAATGTTACCCGCCATTAAGTTTCTATATATAGCATCAGAGTAATTCTTCCATCATTGGACATCAAAAACGATTCATACTATATCTGATTCCATCACAATTCCATATCCTCGGTAATTGTCTATTAAATATTTTCATACACCCGGCTATATGGTTGTTGGAATGAGACAACAATTGAATTCACCTATGTTCTAGTTTCTGTGCTAGTCTATATATTATTAGATTTTCTGTTATTCTTCCGTAATTTGTTTCACTTACATAAGTTGTATTTATAAAAAGAAATAAAAAAAAAGGATTTATTTTTGCCGTTTTTATTTTTATGAGAGACTTCATTTTCCGACAACCCTATGACTATGCCCGAATGTGATGTGGGACTAATTTTTGTGGGGCTTTTTATTTCGTTGAGTTCGTTGGTTATCCTCATCCACGAATTCATATGTCCACGTAGTTTATTTCAAGTTTTATATAAACCAATTCTCCCTTTGAGTGGGTACTCGTAATCCACGAATATATGTATCAACAAAATGGTGTTTTGTCGGGAAACCACGAAATTTTGGGCCCCACGACAATATCTGATTGCACAGTATGCAAAATAATACAGTATCAAAAATTATAATGTACAAGAAATGTTTTCCACGGGGTAAAGAGATGTCCTCCTCGCTAGAAGAACTAAGGTGGATGTAATATAAAGTATATCCTTACTTTCGCCCTTGAAGAAGACAAAAAGACCGTAACATCGGAATTCCTAGTGTTAATACACACTGATAATAAACTGTATATTATTGTCACTTTTAAATGGAAAAACGGTATCAAAACATACAATGACCTGATTCGGAACAAAAAACGAAAGCGATATATAGAGAATAATACATGCCTTTTTCCGTATCACACCAAGTATCAACCCGATACCCCAATATCAGCCCTCGGGCCGAAGGTAGAGGGTTGATACTATGTATGATATGGAAAAAGGCATGTTTTATTCTG